>SCLG01000859.1:0-27755 GCA_004367875.1 Oikopleura albicans
CGCTTTATAAAAAGTTACTATCCAATTCAAGTGTTGCTTCTCATTTCGGCAAAATAACAGCGCACCTAGTGTAGTAAATTTTTTCTTTTATTCATTTTATTAGAGCAGTACAAAATGTTCAATACCAATCATAAATCCCAAATGGTATTAAAGTCACAAAAATCACAGCTAAAACAAAAACCAAAAATCCACAGATTCCATACTTGGGTGTTTCCCCTTTCGCCCCATTGTGTAAAACTTCGGCATCGTTGTTTTGTAGCGGAAAATTTTGAGGGAAAACATTCGGGTAATTATGGTACTCTGGAAAATTTTTGGAGAAAGGATTTGGTAGAAACGTGTATGGTGGTGGAGCATAAGGTGGTGGAGCAAACTGTCTGTAGGATTGATTTAAATTATCATACAAGAAACACAAAGAACTTATTCTAATTCACCAATTGCGCAGTTATCCTTCAAATATTTCTAAAAACCTTAAGATGACTGGGTAGGACGTCGGTTGGTACTGGTTTCATGAAAATCGGCCGAGCGTTTCTAGATTGTTTATAAATTTATTCGATTGACTTGTCAGGCTGTTTCTGAATTCAATCAAAGAAATTTACAACAGTCTTCAAACGCACGGCCGATTTTCATGAAACTCAACCGGTAGTAGACTCTTTGACGGTTTTAGGGTGAAGGGTACTTTCGCGACCACACCATTTGGTCGCGAAACCATACTTTGAACAACGATTCAGGACCAAATGGTGTGGTCGCGAAAGTACTCATAAACAAGTTTTTTTTCGCGACCAGAAATCGTCGCTAAAGTACCCCACTCCGGTTTTAGTGTTCATTTCGCGATTCAAAAAGTGGGTAATTAACCCCTCAAGGAGAGTATAAAAACGGCGCACTACACGTGGTCAAATTTTTTGAATTCCAATTTTTATACAAGTTTGTAGTATAAAATGTATACTGCTTTAACAAACACCACCTACCTACTTGAAGTAACAATAATTACAGGCAGCGCGGGGAGTTGTTTGCGTGGGTAAAGGACGCTAGCCAATAGGAGGCGCCTATTAAAAAAGCATGAGCCAATAGGCGCTGAGCCAATACGGCGCTGGCGCCTGTAACTGCATATTGGTTAAAGTAACAGTAGCTTCTATAGTGGTCGGTTTTACACCCACGCACTACCTGCTTAAATTAACAGTCTTTTGTTCCATAAAATGTTTGGTGTTACTCAAAGAAAGTTAGTTGTGTATATAAATATATGGGTGGGACGCCTACACATTACCGGTTAGAGGACCGGTAGAATTGTTTTATGTACCGGCACCCTTCAAATTAATACCAATAAATTCATGATAGATCCAAAGAATAAGCTCTCTCGTTGAAAACATAAACATTTTTCTATCATTTTGAACAAGAAAATACAAATCTGAAACTTTCCGGGCGCTAGAGAGCAAAAAACTCGAAAATCGTACATCTCGCTTTGTTCATGAGTTGTTCATGTGTTTGTTTGATTTATTCAACATTCTATTTTCATTTTTGTTAAATAAATGTTACTTATTCAATCCTAACTGTGGGAGTTGATGGGTTTCATTATTTAGCGACGTCGAATAGTAGCCAGATTGGTACGTACGAGTTAAGGCTGAATTTTGAACTGGAAGATTTGCATATGGTACTGCCTGAATCAGGGCTAGGCTACACCTTCGAAAAATCTAAGCCAAAATCGATTTTTGGCTTATTTCTTAAGAGAAAAAAGCCAATTGTTTTTAGCCCTGGTCTGAATTGGATTTCCAAATACATCAAAACTCTGCCGCATCTCTATCGTGAAAATTATAAAAATCGTTTTTTAGCTTTTTAGAAATTCGAGAGTAGAAATTCGAGCGTAGAAATTCAGCCAATCAGCGTTGAATCGAGAATTTTTCGTTTTTTTATAAAAATAAGGACAGTAATGTTTTTGTTATGCTTTTTTTTTTTTTTCATGCTCGAAACGGTATTCTAGAGTAATATGCGACACTAACAAACTTGTTTGTAGGCCTTGTTTTTGTCCGTGTTGTAAATCTGGGATAATTTTGCGTTGGGTTGGGGTGGTATTGGCAAAATGGCGTTGGGTTAGTGTTGGGTTGGGGCAAACTTGAAAAATATGCGTTGGCGTTGGGTTAGGCGCCCTTACGCCCCAACCCAACGCCCCTACGCCCCAACGCATATTTACAACACTGGTTTTTGTATTCAAAATGTGTACAAAAACTGGTGGAAAATGACGTGCCAGATGGCACACACGAAGTTAATCATAATTATTTTACGAACGTAATTAAAAATTTTGGGGATTTTTTTCATTTGAGTTCGCCGTTAACTTTTCAACTTTTACCCACCGGTTAATCAATTACTTAATCTTATTATATCAGTTTCTGCCGATTTTTTTCGCAAAAAAAATTCCATTTATTTTTCTACACTGTACTCGTTTTTGAGGAAGTTAAAAAACCCGACGGAGCAGATTAATGTAAAACTTAATTGCCAAAAAGCTGCAATCACGATTTATCATGAATTCGAAATTCAGAACTGAAACCAAACCTGAACTTCCAAAGTCTGGTTTTGGCAATTAATCGAATTTATACCATCTTTTTTCTGGCTGAGAGCTGAAATTTAAAGCTGGTTATCAATTTGGTAATTATCTTCACCTTCGAAACGCTTTTTTATTATAAAATTAAGGACGGTTCTGGTGGGATATCGAGGAAATTAGGTTTAAGCACAAATCTCGATTAATTTAGCGCACTTTTTAATACTAAAGAGAAGACCTGTCTAAAAAAATTCTTGCGTGATGAGAAGTACACCACCTAGCCAGTTATTTTAACTCTCAGGGGAAAGGACTTTTTGATAGCCCGTAGGAGGAAAATTGTGTGCATATATGCACACACTTAAAAATTCACAATAATTCGCAATAATTCAAGAAAACGGGTAAAGCCAAGTTGTAGAGCTTGTCAAACTACGTCGATCTGACTATTAAGAAATTGATTTGGGCCCCCAGGGCCCGCTAGAGAGCTGTTTGGAATATCCAACCTACGCAAAAAAATACCGTCAATGTAATTTTCTCGAAATGTTGAGATTTATCAGCCAATCAGCGTCAAACGCTATCATTTTTTCATAATAAAAACTAGGATTGTCAAAGTTTGACTTTAGATCAAACGAAAATGCGTGGGCCAAAAACCTACGCCTTACGCATTAAAGGGACGGTCTGCAATGACCTAGTTCACGGTCAAAACAACTGGATTGAAACTGGATTGAAAACAACTTATGGTGTTTCAATTGGGTAAAATAAGTTTTGAAATTGTACAGACACCCTGTAGGTTCTTCTAAAAAACGTGTTCGAACGTCACTTTGATTAATAGTTCATTCATCCGTTGAAAAAGTTAGAAAAAAATTTAGAAAGAATATTTTAAAAAATGAAACCATGATGGACTCTTTCCGGACGTCAAAAATATTATTGGTTTGAAAAAGCCAAAATCAAATCAATAGTTGTCAAAAATCGATTCAAAGAAACAATAAGTCACTGAATTCAAATTTACAATTGTTCATGTTCAGAAAAGTTAACTGATACGTCAAGACTTTTGATTTCAATAAAATTACAGTAAATTTCAGATACCTTATCTGGGTACCATTAACTGGGTAGGACCTGTATTTGGAATGGGGTACTTTCGCGACCATTTGTGGTCGCGAAAAAAACCCGTTTATGAGTACTTTCGCGACCACACCATTTGGTCGCGAATCGTTGTTCAAAATATGGTTCCGCGACCAAAATGGTGTGGTCGCGAAAATACAGTACAGTTATGAGTCTCATAAACGGGTTTTTTCGCGACCACAAATGGTCGTACCCTTCACCCTGTATTTGACCACTATGGTGACTTGAAGCACAACACTTATTGAATCTTGCTTGAATTTTTTTGCGTAGAAATTTGTTCAAGTTACAAGGTTAGGCCTAATAAGGGACGGTGTGCTGATAGGAACATATGTCTTTTGAATAAGCACCCCCTCGGATAGCTCTAAATCTCGTGATTAAATCACGCTACTCAAGATTTTTTTGGAAATCGCTTGTTCGGCACTGTGGTTTTACCAAGAAAACGTTTTTCAGAGAAATTGCTCCAACGCGTTGGGAATAAAGTTGCCACAACGTCCAATGTTCCCAACGTGTTGGAAAGAAAATTCTCTCAACCCGTAACGCTCCAAAGGCGTTTTGGAAGAAAATTGCCCCAAGGCCCAACGTTTTCAACGCGTTGCGAAGAAAATTGCATAAACGCCCAATTTTCCCAATGCGATGGCCAACGCATCCCAACTTCTCACGCTTCCATCACTGGACATAACATTAATAGGTGTTTAATAACTGACTATGAAAGGTCTTCTAATCACGATCTGGTATGACATTTTGTGCCCGTTAGAACTCAAGGGTTAAAAGTGGTCAACAGTTTTCTGATGAGTAACTAGAGTATCGAACTTGAGCTTTAATTCTGCGTCTAAGATTATTCGAAGTACTTTGGCAGATGGTTTTTTGGCAAAGTCTGACAAAAACCTCAGGAGCATGAAAAATATCAGTTTCTTTTTTTTTGGAACATGGAATTTTATCCTTTACATGACCGTTAACCCGGCACCGTATTATAAACTTGAAATAAAATTTCAACACGTTTTTTCCCTAGTTTGAATAACTAATCGTCAGTTAAGTTAGATACATAGCGTTCCATACAGCTTAATGGCTCAAAAATATGTTTTCATGATTTTAACATCTGATATATTTTGATATATTCAGTTTTTTGTCAAAAGTAGATCGTTTCGTTGAGAAAGTATTTGTGCCTAAAAACATATTTTATCAAATGCAACGGTCAGTTTAAGGACGCTACGGTCGACCGCGGTCAATGTTTTTTCAAAATTGTTTTCAATAGCAAAAATAATTCATTTTTCAGAAATGGTTTACAAATAGAAACAAATAAATTCATCAAGCCATTAATTCGGAATTAAGAGTGGGAAACACTCTAGTTATGGTTGTATTTTTTTTCACAATATGAACCGATAAGTATTTCTAAAGTAATATGCAAGTTTTGAGATAAATTGTTACCCTACATTCAGAGAAATGTAGTAATTTCCGATCACACCTTTTTCAAGAAAAATGGGTGTTTCCCACTCTAGTTATCCCACGTAGATATTCCCACAATAGTTATGGTCCCGACACTGTCGGGCCGATAGTAATTGGAAATGATTAAAAAGGATATTATGTATGCTTTGTCTCCAGGAAGTGTTTCTTTGCATTTTTTTGTAAACAAATTGAAAATATATCGTGACGTACTACCGTCCTTAAATTCCCAAATTTTCTCGAGTCCAGCATGGACTTGTTTTTTCGTACTTTTGGAACCTGTGGTTTCTAGAAAAACGCGTAGTGCGACTTCTCATTCATATTGTGTATTTCTGAAAGAAATCTTACTTATTTTCTAGATATTTGATAGTCTTTAAGTCTTTAAGTCTTGGCAATGCCGTTCACAATATTTTTTCGCGACGTACCAATTACCCTTTTTTCTTTAACTTTCTTGGTATAATTACGTTATGTACTTATCGATGACGTTTCAAACAACAAATAAGGCGTTAACGTAAATTAATGGTAGCACTTGGTTAAGTCCACTTATTACTATTCTGTTCCAAAATTTGCAATCGGCGGCCACTTTACTTTGAACGGAAGGAAAACATGAATTTCAAAAAACAGTTAAAAACGTCGAAATAATAATTCAATGTCACGTCGTTTCGAAAAATATACCTGTTGGGTTAGGGCTCATATACAGTACACGTTTCTTTTGACGTGGTTCGAAATAACTTTGTCAAAAAAAATATTAATAAAAGTGCTACTCAGCGTATCATATGAATTACAAGCATTTTTTTGATCCGTATTTTCGAATGGAAAATAAATTTATTAAAAACTCAAATATAATACAGTCAGATCACCATAACCCGTAGATCATTAATTGGAAAAAAGATGTTTAAAACGGACACGTTTTAGGTCAAAACTTTTGGCGCTATAGAGCAGTTTGCACCCTCATAGCCTATGAGTCATAGGCCTTCAACAGCCGAGAAAATTTCTTATACAGTCGGTGACGTAACGAGTTGACACTTTCGTTTCCGATTTTCTCGTCAAAAACTGTCAACTTGTTCCACTTTGTCAACTTGTTACGTCACTTTTGCCCCTTTTTGCCCAAAAACTGTCAACTTGTGGGTAACTGTCAACTTGTGTTGTGTCAACTCGCCAACTGTAATCTCTAGCGTCTAATATGAAGCCCTNACAAAATATAATTTATAACGTTGCGGAAATGTCTGCCAACAGATATACTGTATATCACATACATGTATATTTTTCAAATCTTCAAGAATTTCTTCAAGTTTCTGTTTGCAAACGTCTCATGAAATTACCTGTTCACGAAATTAACTTCGATATTATAATAGGAAAACTAAATACAACACCTGCGCCGTTATCGGGTCAACATTTTGAGAACAAATTTTGACCCGATAAGGGCGCAGTGCGTAGGCCGTATGGCTGGAAAATTTATGTCCAAATTTTTTTGCCCGATATTGGGTTTTGACCAGATAAAGGGTTACCCGAAACTTCAGTGAACTGAATGATAAACCACGACTGTTTTGCGAAAAGGTGTAACGATAATTGCATTTTGTTAAGATTATAGGGTAGACGGTCTACCGTAGACCGTAAAATGATTTTTCACCCCTAACCAGTCACCTTAACACCATTTATATTAACAAAGTTGGATTATCGTAACTTTTTGGACCGAATCGTATCGCGATTTCCAATTATTTAACCAAAAGCCTCACTTCGTTATCCTAACAATATTCAAGTATCTTAACACTTTTTAAGCAAAACAGTTGTTAAGATAAGTGATTGGGTGCTTTATATCGCGATGCGTTTTCGTTCCGACAATGGTAAGATAACTGCTTAGGGGCTCCATCATTTTTATTTGTAAGCGAAATAAAATATATAAACGTGAACAAATAAAACGAAACCTTTTATGCATGGTCTTTTTGTAATGAAATCGGAAGTGGTATTTTTTCCAAATCTGCTTTTAGCCTTTTTAAAATTATTTTGTGGACATAACTTGTTTGATGTGACAAAACTTTACTTGTTTTGTGGTTTTAGTGGGCGAGAAATAGTGGTGGAAATAGCTCAGTTCGGTTAACCAATATGTTGTTATTTAAGCCTTTTTTGGTCATGTTGAATCATTGTCTGAAAGTTTTTTTTTTGTGCGAAAAACTTCGAAATTAAAAAGACTCTCTATTTAGAACAAAATAAAATAATTTTCACCTTCTGTGACTAAAAATACCGGTTCTTAAAAATGTTCAAATGAAAGGAACAAGATGATAATACACCGGGTGCGCAGTTATCGGGCGACAAAAAACCTTAATCGGGCGACCGATAACTGCTCAGGGCGGAAGCGGAATAAGGTAAAAATATGCAAAAAACCGCCCGATAACAGAACGATCGGGAAATTTGGTCATATATATTCAAAAATATTGAAAAAGCCGCCCGATAACTGCGCATCCTGTATTATAATCAGGATAATTCGTAACTTGTGATTATTTTGCGAATATCTAAAAATTTTTCTTGAACACATACCGGATTTCCAATTATCTTCCCAAATGACCTACCCAATTATCTTAACAAAATTGAATTATCTTAACAAAATTGAATCTTAACATTCTTTCAGCAAAACAATTGTTAAAATAACTGGTTAGGTGGCGTATAAAAATGAAGACTTTCATTTACTGATTCCAAGTTTTTTTCCATAGCCTATGACGCACAACTACTGATAGTACCTTCAATTTTTTTAACAGTTTTTTCACGCAAATGAATTTACGTAAATAATTTTTGATTTAATATTCATGTTGTTTAATAGTATCTATATCTAATATTTATTATAGCTTTATTTCTCAGTAACATTATTCGGAGAGCTTGTTGTAGTTTTGTTGAAGATTAGCTCCCGCGGGAAAATTTGAATTTGGTTGAATTACTTTTGAATCATTAAAATTGTCATTACACGTACAGTCCTTGCTCCCAAATCGTTACGACTTGTGGTTCAAAAAATCGTAACGATTTGGGGGCATGACGTCATTTAGTAACGATTTGGGGTCATTAGCTTTTTAACCCTTCAAATTGGTGTTTTAGTGTTTTTCATAATCACAGTCCTTGATACACAAGTGTTACACCGCAAAGAGTTACAAGTGACGTCATGATTTGAAAACGTTACAATTTTTCGAAGTTCAATGACCTAAAAACGTATGAACAACATACATTATAACATATCAAATTAAAATCGTAACGATTTGGGGTCACCAGACCTCAAAAGAAAAATCGTAACGATTTGGGATCATGACGTCATTTCGTAACGATTTGGGGAGTAACGATTTGGGAGCAGGGACTGTATTTAGCATTTAAGATTTTTAACCGTGTGCTGGAGCTATGTCTGTCGGAGTTCGAACAATCTTTATATCAGTTTCACGCATATATGAAGGCCCTTTCTATACCGTATTTTAGGAAGCAGTAATACATGTACAATGAGTTAAATACACCACCTGAGGGGTTACCTTACCATTGGTTATCTTACCACTTTTTTGGTCAAAACGTATCTTGATTTCCAATTATTAAACTAAATGCCCTGACACGTTATCTTACCAAAGTTGGGTTATCTTACCGCTTTTTAAGCGTTTATAAAGGTAAGATAACCCCTTAGGTGTTGTACATGTATTTAAGGCACTAAATGTCCCGAATTTTACTCTCTAAAGCAGAAAATGCTTTGCCAATGCCATGGAAAAGCCCATATTTTTTTCCAAAATAAGCTATAAGGACCTCTGGTTATAAGTTCTAGCCCAAAATAACTGACTTGACCTTATTACAGTCAAAATAGACCCTATAAATTGAACAGACTCCCTCTAATTCAATACAAGTGCCAGAAATTAACCATTTTTTATCACAAAACGAATCATACATAACATTAACATTTTATAACCATTTAGTGTAATTTGTCTCAGATTGACCCCATAAGAGGCGCTAACTTTATAACAGCAATTTTTTTTTGAAATTTTTGTTTCTTTATTGACCTTGACGCCTGGGTCGAAACGCCCTTATTGTTCTCGAAACATTTTTTTGGTGAGAAAGGCCAGATGGCGGCAATTTACAATTTTGTTCTTATACTTGATTTCATGCATACTTTTCACGTCTAGTTTTAGACACGAAAAAAGCCATCGTGATTTTGAATCGTATTCGTCTTAGTGCAGGTGCGTAATTTCTCAGCTTAAATGGATCGAATCAGGTTTAGAGGTCTTTAATACACAGAATTAGCAAAAGTGCGGTAACGAGTTAAAGGGCATTGATTTATTCGTTATGTTTATAAAAGGAGATCTGTACGTGTTAATATAACTCAAGATTTATAATGCCAAATTGTAATTTACTCGAAATTAATTTTTATGAAAATCGATTTTTGAAGAAAAATCAAAAATAAATTTTTGTTCCAATTAAATTTTTGTTCCAAATAAATTTTTGCTCCAAATAAATTTTTGTTCCAAATATTTTTTTTTGCTTCAAATAAATTTTTGGTTCGAATAAATTTTTGTTCCAAATAAATTTTTGTTCCAAATAAATTTTGGTTTCCAATAAATTTTTGCTTCAAATAAATTTTTGGTTCAAATAAATTTTTGTTCCCAATGAATTTTTGCTTCAAATAAATTTTTGGTTCGAATAAATTTTTGTTCCCAATAAATTTTTGCTTCAAATAAATTTTTGGTTCGAATAAATTTTTGTTCCAAATAAATTTTTGCTTCAAATAATTTTTGTCATTTTTTGTTATATTTTTGCTTAGTAATTAGTTTACTTCATTTAACTATGTTTCATTTTTCACTTTGTAGTGCTTTGATTAGTTTTGAATAACAATTTCATTTAACTATGTTTTCACTATACCGATTGATTTCAAAGAATTTTAAATTTCAAATTACTTGGAACAGAAAATCGATCGATTACGTAATATTTGAGCACTGTTGAACTTCCGCTAAATTCCATTCGTTTACATAAACTTCACCTACCTGGTGAACCAGAATCTCATAAAAGATTATGTCAATATCATATAATATCCTGTAATTCCTGGTATATAATATCGTCTCCGAAAATTTCTAACCAGGCTGTTTGAAGAGAAACAAAATGAAGCTGTTTTATTTATTCAGTGTGTTAACTGGCGTGTTAACTTCACAGCACACTCAGTTTCGGATTAACACATTTTTAAAACATCACCAACTACAGAACCAACCGGGTAAAACAAAAATCGACAAAATGTCGACCAAAAACCAAAAGCCAATGGCGAGCAAATTTGACAAGTTGACGTGGAAAATCGAGCAAGATTTTAAATTTCGAGTTCAACTAACCGTTTTCAATGACAGAGTCGACAAATTGTTTAAAAAATTTTTCAAAAAATATTTTGTACATTTTCAGTGAGCTTGTGATACACACCCTGCGAAGTTATTGGGCCACCTTTGCATTACAGGGAAGTCTCCAAATAAGGGTGTTTTGCAACTCTTATATCATATAGCCATATAATTTTATGCTATAAGTTATATGACTTGACCTTATTTGTGACACCTTTATTTGGCGACCCTGTAATTAGAATTGACCAAATAAGTATTTTTCCTTTTTATATTTTCCTTAACTCCCAGGGGGAAGTGCGTGTAAATAGACACGCAACGTGTTTTTATGTCGATTTGAGGCATATGGAGGCGCCGTAGAGCAAAACGGGTATTGGTGACCCCCCCCCCTCAACTTTTCGAGACAATTCGATTGGCGGTGTTATTTTTTGCGTAGGTTGGAGATTTCAAACAGCTCTCTAGCGGGCCCTGGTGTCCCAAATCAATTTCTTAATAATCAGATCGTAGTTTGACGAGCTCTACAACTTAGTTTTACCAGTTTTTTGGAACTATTGCGATTTGTTGCAATTTTTTTAAGTGCATGTTTATTTACACACATTTTCCCCCTACGGGTTCCCAAAAACTCCTTCCCCCTGAGAGTTAACTAGATTACCCAATTTAGTCCTATAAACTAATAGGAATAAAACGTGATATGGCTAGTTTTAAAACACAAAATCACCAAATGACTCGTTTGGGCTTTAAGGGGGTCATAAACATTTTTTTTATTTGTCTAGCTGTCAGAATTACCCAATTTAGGTTGTGAGAAATTTTTTTTTCTACTGTCAAAATCTTTCTAAATAAATGACACTTTTGGAAATGAACTTGTTCGGCAACCAGACTGTACATTGTCGAAAATACGGCGCGGATCAGGTGCAACTTACACAAATTTATTATCAAAACCATGTACATTTTTACGCAATTTTTAGTTTTCTTGGCAAAAGAGAAGAAACAAAAAAAAAATAAAGAAATGAAAATAAATTGTGTAATTGAGTTTATTTTGCAAATAGTAAAAAAAAGATGCGGTTTTAGAAAAAAAAAAAAATTTCAAATTTATTTTTTGATGAAATTGTTAGAAAAGCTTCTTCAGTGCTGGTTATGTTCGCAACCTCTTAACATGATTAGAGTTTCGATCATTTTTTTTATTTAATTTTTGGGCGAGATTGAAACGAATTATGTCAATTATAAATTTTCTCATCTTTATAACCCCTGCGCCGTTATCTGGCCAAAATTCACGTTGGTTCTTTTACCTCGCCAGAATTTGGACGTAAACTTTTCAAGGTATTCCGCCTACGCACAGTCTGCGCCGGTACCTGGACATTTTAAAGTATCAACTTAATAATCATTGGTCTGAACATTATTGCGTAGTATAGTGCTCGAATCAAAGAACTATTATCTGTTTTTTGGTAGTTTTTATTGATAAACTGTCCTTCTGATTCCTTAAATTTTGGTATTTATCGGCATTTCAAAACATCAAAATTTTTTAGATTTTTTTTTTATGAAATGAACTTGTATCTATGACAGTTACTATCAGTGTTAAAAACGTTGGGCGTTGGGATGCGTTGGGCGTTGGGAAATTTTGAGCGTTGGCCAACGCTTGCGTTGGGCTTTGGGAAAAAAATCCACCGTTGGCCAACTTTCGCAACACTGGTTACTATTACACAGGGTGCGCAGTTAACCGCCACCCTCTTAACCGCCACTTTTGCAGTTAACCGCCAGTTAGGGGTCCCACTATTTTCCAGCGAGCACGCCTACGCACTGCGCAGTTAACCGCCACTTTTGCAGTTAACCGCCAGTTGAGGACGCCGCGAAGGGTGGCGGTTAACCCTAGACCGCGCACTTGGTACTGTTCAGGGACCGCGCAGTGTTGACCAATTGGTCCACGCGCACCAAAATGCCTGTGATTTGTTTGTTTGTGAACCGATCTTAGATTTGAAGATTTTTAATTAATTGTGAATGTATTGATTAAACTATGATTCAGTTTTAATTTTCTTGGAACAAAAACAAAGGTACACTTTGATGGAATAAATAAGCAAATTTTTGTGTTTGCTCAGTTTTTTTTCTTTCAGAGCACTATTATGACTTAACAGCTGAGAATTTTTAATCGATTTTTTGTGTAATACAAACTGGACAAATACTTCTTAGTTTGACACCAATCTTAATCTATTTGAACAAGGCAGCTGCCTGCATCATAGGGTTTTGTAGCGGGCGTATGCGTCATATAAGCGCAAAAGAAAATAAAAAAAAAACACGAACATTTTTTTCTACCTGAAAATTTTTACCCTAAGTAATTTGAGATAAAGAATACGTTTTTTTGTAATTTTTTCTTGTTTTTACTTTGTTTTAAGGCATTTTTATGTTTTTTTGGGCGTTCAAAAGAGATCTGGAAAACTGGTGCTGTAACAGGTCTGTGTGCCAATCGGCACAGCAAATTAACTAGATTTTTTCATTAAAAGAACGGCGAAAGACTATGGTTGCGGGGACGGGGATCTTTACAAATTTTTTTTCCAAAAAATAATGTGTTTTCTTCATTTTAGCGCAATTACATGTGCTACACTCGAAAAATCATATTTTTGGAGCGCCTAAAACCAATACTCGCACTCCGAAAAAATATTATATTCATATCATTTTACATTAAGAAAGGATAGAAAATTCGAGTTTAAATTGATTTAGAGTTTTATCTTACGCCTAACTCGAGATATTTCCAAAATAAGGGCCGTGTGGACCAATTGGTCAACACTGCGCGGTCTAGGGTTAAATGCGCACCTTGTGTAGTTAAAGACTAAATCAACCTAAAAACATCTAAACGGTCCTTAATTATCAGTAAAAACGTTCTAGATACATATCATATGTATCTAGAACATTTGTTATTTTGATAATAGCTGTGTTATAATAGCTGTAGTCTATATAATGTCTATTTATGTATCATTGTACATAATGCCGGTTATTTACGATTGCACATCCTGCCAGTTATGTGGGCCGCCGCCCGGCCCCACATAAGTGGCATGATGTGCAATCGTAAATAAGTGGCATTATGTACAATGATACATAAATCCATTATGTTCAGTCTGTCAATTAATGAACGTATTAAATAAGTAAGGTATGTATTNTTTCGCGTAATGTAAGATATAACATATACCTACGTTATGTTAAATGGTTTAACACAAAACATTCTGCGAATTATGTACATGTGTACATAATGGATTTTAATTGGCAGACTGAACATAATGTCTTTTATATTATATTTTAATGAACACTTACGATAATAAATGGCTTCTAAACAATATATAAATTTGTCTATATTCTATTCTACATGAGCTTTAATCGTTAAAAAATATTTTGGATATGTACTATGTTACGTAACATTCGTGAAACAGTTCCTACGCTCAATCAGGGTGTTTTCATTCTCGAAGTGACGCATGTACCAAAAGAGTGCATATTGGTTAAAAAGCGCTCGAGATGGGCGCAGTGTCCCCAAACAACGCATTTATGGCCATTTATAAATAAAACAAATTTTTGACGTAAAATATCTAAAAATAACGTATAGCCCATACCATATGGGCCATACGGTATAGCCGGTTATTTTTGTGAATTTATCTATCTAAATTATGTTGAAAACTACTGTATGTTTTCATTTGTTAGTTTTCGTGAAAACAAGCCGGAATGGGCGCATGGGCCACAAAGTGACACCAAAAGTCGTGTGCTGAGTTTTTCGAATTCGTCAAAAAGCTACCGTGTGTAACAATGGTGACTGTCATGCTTCAAGCGTAACGCAATAAAACTACGGAATGAAATACTGTGTGTTGTAAAAGTGTGCGTCCAATCGTCCTATAACGCTGACATAACATTAAAATAGTGCGTGGGAAATTATATTTTCTCAGTGATTAACTGAACTAATAACGCTTTTCGACCTTTTCCGAATATTTTAAATGAAATTCACAAAATATACATGATACTATTAATGAATCATACATAATATGATTTTATTTATACCAAATAGGACGGTTTAAACTTTGAAATTTCATGTACACTCAAAAAAAAAATTATTGATGAAGAGTTAGGGTTTCAAAACTTTGTCAGAACAAAATTAGTCCCAAAATTACGAGTCATAAATTTTACCTAAGTTGCAATTTGGAAATACACCCCCTGCACCGTTATTGGGTCACCCTTTCTCGGGTCAAAATTGTCGATCAAAGTTTTCCAGGCATTCCGCCTACGCCGTGCGCTGTAATCGGGTCAAAATTTATTCTCGAAATGTTGACCCGATAACGGCGCGGGGTTGTTATATAAGTTCGTATAGATGTCTCTTCAAAGACACTTGCACAGTTATCCGGCAGCTTTCACTCACAAACTCACTGAGTAACTGAGCAAGGTACCAGATAACTGCGAAGGGCGTAGGCGGAAAAGGTGTTTACTTATTCCCCTTAATACTTAACCCATATCATCCGATTTTTTGTTGACTAGTTAACGGGTACAACTATTTTCACGGAAACATGGCTAAAAAGGCTAGTTTTTCATCCTTTTGAGGCTCTAGCTTTTTTTCCGCCTTTCACAGCCTACATATTGATGCGAACAAATTGATTTATAATAATTCCTCTAAATACCTCTTTTTTACGTAAGAACGTGATGTTAAACATTTTTACATATAAAAGCTACTTAGATACCTTCTCGAATTTTCACCACTTCGGTAACATTGTGTATAAGACGTCCGAAACGAGCGTCAATTTATTCATCTAGAACAGATATGAAACTATTGATCGTTTTCTCAATTTTTGTAACCGCGGTTTTCCCTAACCGTCTGGCCCTTTTCAAACGATACCACCGTGAGACCGGCAAAATTATGAAAATTACAAAAGTCGAAAAAACAGTTCGACAAAAAATGTGCAATGTGACAACGTGCATGAAATGCGTCCAGGCCTTTAAATATGCGCCAACTGGACGAATACGATCAAGCTGTGCCAAATTGCTCACCCTAGCAAGCTGCTGCCCGGCCAAGCTCATCATGAAAAGTGGATTCTGATTTATTTTTGCGAAAAAATGAAATAAATTGAAGTTCATTATGAAAACTGATCGCGAAGTTTTTGTCTATTGTGGAGTGAATTAACTCGTAGGGGAAAGTGTGTGCATATATGCACACGACTTAGTTTTTCGTCAATTTAAGGCATAGGGAGGTCCCGTAGGGCATAATTGGTATTGCTGACCCCCCTCAACTTTTCGAGAAAAGTCCATTGGCGGTATTTTTTTTGCGTAGGTTGAATAGTTCAAACAGCTCTCTAGGGGGCCCTGGTGGCCCAAATTAATTTCTTAATAGTCAGATCGACGTAGTTTGACGAGCTCTACAATTTGGTTTTACCAGTTTTATCAGAATTATTGCGAATTATTGTGAATTATTAATTTTCCCCTAACGAGTCATAAAAAAGTCCTTCCTTTGAGAGTTGAGTTTCTGGTTCTAGAATTTTTATTAGATCTAAAAAGATGAAATACATTTGTACCAACTCATATAGTGATTAGTTTCACCAGGCCTTTTATTGGTGGGAATCAAAAGGCGTGGGTTAGATCATACATCGGTTGAGTTTTATGAAAATTGGCCGAACGTTTCTAGTATATCGTGTCGGTATATTTGAAGATGATATAAAGACCAATTTTTCTTTTTTCTTTTTATTTTGAACTAAATGCCATAGAGGCGCATTTATAAAGAGGAGAGTAAAAGAGGGTACCCCAGTTTAAAATGAAAAAGGGAAAATTGGTTTTTATATCATCTTTAATATCATCTTTATATCATCTTAAATATGCCGACACGGTATACTAGAAACGCTCGGCCGATTTTCATGAAACTCAATCGGTATCTCTTCTTAGATTCTTATGGTGCGTGTTCTAGAATTTTTATGATTAATTTTCTTCAATTTGTCCACATAAGAGTGGGAAAAAAATCCGAAAAAATCACGTCAACCATTACAATTCAAAATGTAATATTCGCGGGAAATGAATATAAAGTTAATAGGCATTAATTGAAAGTTTTCATTTTTTTCACGTTCAAAATACTCTGATAGTTTCAAAGTACAAAATAACGGCCACGTCGGTAAAGAAGAGGTAAAATATATTTTTAAATCCAAAATTCTCAGCAAATGATAATAAATAGAAAACTTAAAAAAATGTCAAGACAAAAAAACACGATCGTCAATATTCTCTGATTTTCCTTGCGGTTTGCTTTATTCTTGCACGCGTGCAGAATAATCCGGTGCGGTCAAGTTGTTACGTTTTTGCGTGAGTGGTCCAATGTCCTGTAAGACACTTCCCTTTCGACAGGTGCACTCGATTAGCCCGACTTTGTACTCGTCTTTAGAAAATGCTTTTTTGTCTTTTTTAAATATTTTCCGACCCAAATCCATCTAGAGTGGGGGTCACCAAATAACGGTTGCTTTAGTTTTTCCAGAAACTCACCCTTAGATGGCAACTTTACTCGATTTTTGGGCTGATTATTCAAATGACTAATTTTTCGAAAATAGTCATTTGTGATATTAGTCATTTGATATTTTGAAATAATGCATAGAGTTAGCCTAATAAGGAACAGTTTCTTGTTATTAACAAGAAGAGAAAAAAATAAGGGATGCCGACCTCAGAAAATCGAAAAAAAACTGTTTTGGCCATTTTACTCAGAATCAAAAAGTAGATTTTGGGGCCGAGGTCAGTTTTGCGCCAAGTTCAACGGGTCACGTGATAAATTGGCCATAAGGCCTCGATATAGGCCAAACNAAGGTTCCCAAGGAGGGTCCCAAACGCACCCTTCAGGCATCAAAAAAAGGATGAAAAAAGGGTCAAATCGAAAAACTGTTTTTGCCAAAGTGTTTTTTAGCATCGATTTACCCTATATTGACGTTTTCAGCCAAAAAAAAAAATTTCGAGATTTTTTTAATCTCAAACAGGCCATTGGCCAAAGAAGAATTTTTACTTTTTATATTTTCCTTACTAGATTACCAGTTATAGGCTATAATTTATAGCCTATAAACTAATAGGGCTAAAAACGTGATAAGGCTATTTTAAAAACATAGAATCACCAAAGGACCCGTTTAGGCTTTAAGGGGGTCATATGGTAATTTTTGTAGCTGTCAAAATTACCCAATTTGGGTTGTGAAAAAATATTTTTCTACTGTTAAAATCTTTCTAAATAAATGACACTATTGGAAATGAACTTGTTCGGCAACCAGACTGTACATTGTCAAAAATACGGTGCGGATCAGGTGCAACTTACACAAATTTATTATCAAAACCATGTACATTTTCACGCAATTTTCAGTTTTTTTGGCAAAAGAGAAGAAAAAAAAATAAAGAAATGAAAATAAATTGTGTAATTGAGTTTATTTTGCAAATAGTAAAAAAAAAGATGCGGTTTTAGAAAAAAACAAAATTTCAAATTTATTTTTTGATGAAATTGTTAGAAAAGCTTCTTCAGTGCTGGTTATGTTCGCAACCTCTTAACAAGATTAGACTTTCGATCATTTTTTTTATTTAATTTTTGGGCGAGATTGAGACGAATAATGTCAATTATAAATTTTCTTGCTTGTTCGAAATAGATTATTTAAACATAATTTGAAATAATCTAAGTCATCTCTATACCCCCTGCGCCGTTATCTGGCCAGAATTCACGTTGGTTATTTCATCTGGCCAGAATTTGGACGTCAACAGGTACTCCGCCTACGCACTGCGCCGTTAAAACGTAACAATTTTTTGCTAAAATGTCGGCCAGATAAGGCTGCCCAATTATCTTCACATAATTCGATTGTCTTGACACCTTTTTTAACAAAACAGTTGTTAAGATAACTGGTTATATCATATAACTTATATGGTGTAAATCGTATACTCCGTAGATACAAATTATACCGTGTACTACATATTTTATAAGTTTCTAAACGTTCTAGGTACATATCATATGTTATTTTAATAATACATCTATGTAGCTATGTTATAACATATAATATGTTACATATTGTTATAACATGTTATATGTTATATAGTCTATATAATGTCTATATTCGTATATTTAAATGAACACTTACGATAATAAATGGCTTCTAAACAATATATAATTTAGTCTATATTCTATTCTACAGGAGCTTTAATCGTTAAAAAACTATTTTGGATATGTACTATGTTACGTAACATAATATCAATTTGGTAAGACATTTCCTACGCTCAATCAGGGTGTTTTCATTCTCGAAATGACGCATGTACCAAAAGAGTGCATATTGGTTGAAAAATAACCAGCGCTCGGGATGAACAGTGTCCCCAAACAACGAATTTATGGCCATTTATAAATAAAACAAAGTTTTGACGCAAATTATCTAAAAATAACGTTTAGGCTATATGGTAATACAGGGCTCGGCAAAGCCAGACATTTTCAGTGGCTTGGCTTGGCTTGGCTTTTTCCCCTCTTGAAAAATTTTGGCTTGGCTTGGCTTTTTTCCCCTCTCGAAAAATTTTGGCTTGGCTTGGCTTGGCTTTTTAAATTCTCAAAAAAACATGGCTTGGCTTGGCTTAGCTTTCAAAAAGCCAAGCCAGTATGCCAAATTTCCGAAACCAAGCCAAGCCAAGCCATGTGCCAAAGCCATTCGTGCCGAGCCCTGTACGGTATAGCCAATTATTTTTTGTGAATGTATCTTTCTAAATTATGTTGAAAACTACTGTATGTTTTCATTTTTTAGTTTCCGTGAAAACCAGCCGTAATGGGCGCATGGGCCGCATTGTGACACCAAAAGTCGTGTGCTGAGTTTTTGGAATTCGTGAGTGAAAAAACTACCGTGTGTAACAATGGTGACTGTCATGCTTCAAGCGTAACGCAATAAAACTACGGAATGAAATGTTGTGTGATCTAAAAGTGTGCGTCCAATCGTCCTATAACGCTGACATAACATTAAAATAGTGCGTGGGAAATTATATTTTCTGAGTGATTAACTGAACTAATAACGCTTTTCGACCTTTTCCGATTATTTTAAATAAAATATTCACAAAGTGTACATGAATCATACATAATATAATTTAATTTATACCAAATAGAACGGTTTAAACTTTGAAATTTCATGTACACTCAAAAAAAGAAATTTTTGATAAAAGGTTAGGGTCACAAAACTTTAAGTCAGAACAAAATTAGTCTCAAAATTTCGAATCATAAATTTTATCTAAGTTGCAACCTACGCCCTTCCACCTATACCCTTCGCAGTTATCTGGCACCTTGCTCAGTTATTCAGTGAGTTTTGTGAGTGAAAGCTGCCGGATGACTGTGCAAGGGTCTATGAAGCGACATCTTTACGAACTTATATTACACCCCCTGCGCCGTTATCGGGTCACCCTTTATCGGGTCAAAATTGTCGATCAAAATTTTCCAGGCATTCCGCCTACGCCTTGCGCGGTTATCGGGTCAAAATTTATCCTCGAAATGTTGACCCAATAACGGCGCAGGGAGTGTAATATAAGTTCGTAAAGATGTCTCTTCATAGACCCTTGCACAGTCATCCGGCAGCTTTCACTCACAAAACTCACTGAATAACTGAGCAAGGTGCCAGACAACTGCGAAGGGCGTTGGCGGAAAAGTTTTTACTTATTCTCCTTTAGATTTAAATTAAATCATCCAATTCATGTTAAAAATCATATTAAAGTTTAGTAACTAAACGTTGTATATACAGTATATAATATACTACTCTCAATTTTTACGATAAACTTTTGTTATTCTCGTTAAACGTCAGAATATAATAAATGACATTTAGATCCAATTATACAAAAAATATATGTTGCGGGAAAATGGTTTTTGATTCGTTGTATGCGGATTGGGGGAGAATCTCTCAACTGGTACATTTATTAACCACTAAAGGCAGTATACCAATCGAGACTTTTTGCACATAAACCCACCTACCAGTCGTATCCATAAACGGATCTAAGACTTATAAAAAAATTCTAAAACGACCCTTATTCGACGATATAATTTTGTTCTAGTCCATACCTAATTAACGGGTACGATTTTCAGTTTTTTTTATTGACTAGTTAACTCCCAGGGAGAAATGCGTTTATATAGACGCGCAACTTGTTTTTTTCCTCGATTTAAGGCATATGGAGGCCCCGTAGGTCAAAACAAGTATTGCTGACCCCCTCAACTTTTCGAAAAAATTCGCTTGACGATGTTTTTGCGTAGGTTGGAGATTTATAGGGGGCCCTGTTGGCCCAAATCAATTTCTGAATAGTCAGATCCACGTATTTTGACGAGCTCTACAACTTGGCTTTACCAGTTTTTTTGCATTAATGCGAATTATTTTGAATTTTTCAAGTGCGTGTTTATATACACGCATTTCCCCCTACGGGTTCCAAAAAACTCCTTCCCCTGAGAGTTAACGGGTACAACTATTTTCACGGAAACATGGCTAAAAATGCTAGTTTTTCATCTTTTAGAGGCGTTAGCTATTTTTTTGCCATAGACAGCCTACATATGGGCTGAACAAATTGATTTATAATAATTCCTCTAAATATCTCTTTTTTACGTAAGAACGTGATGTTAAACATTTTTACATATAAAAGGTACTTAGATACCTTCTCGAATTTTCACCACTTCGGTAACATTGTGTATAAGACGTCCGAAACGAGCGTCAATTTATTCATCTGGAATAGATATGAAACTATTGATCATTTTCTCAATTTTTGTAACCGCGGTTTTCCCCAACCGTCTGGCCCTTTTCAAACGATATCACCGTGAAACCGCCAAAATTATGAAAATTACAAAGGTCGAAAAAACAGTTCGACAAAAAATGTGCAATGTGACAACGTGCATGAAATGCGTCCAGGCCTTTAAATATGCGCCAACTGGACGAATACGATCAAGCTGTGCCAAATTGCTCACCCTAGCAAGCTGCTGCCCGGCCAAGCTCATCATGAAAAGTGGATTCTGATTTATTTTTGCGAAAAACTAAAATAAAATAAAGTTCATTATAAAAACTGATCGTGAAGTTTTTGTCTATTGTGGAGTGAATTAACTCTCAGGGGGAAGGACTTTTTGATAACCCGTAGGGGGGAAATGTGTGCATGTCTGCACACACTTAAAAAGTCACAGTAATTCGCAATAATTCTGGTAAAACTGGAAAAGCCAAGTTGTAGAGCTCGTCAAACTACGTCGATCTGACTATTAAGAAGTAAATTGGGCCACCAGGGCCCTCTATAGAGCTGTTTAAAATATCCAACCTACGCAAAAAAACCGCCAATGGAATTTTCTGGAACAGTTGAGGGGGTCAGCAAGTCCTGTGCATATACCAAAAATGAGCTTGGGTTTTTAAACATTGCCTCCGGTCATTTTCGGTTCGCTTTTAACTTCTTCGCGTTTTATGCCGACACGGTATACTAGAAACGTTCGGCCGATTTTCATGAAACTCAATCGGTATCTATCCTTAGTTTCTTATGTTTCGTGTTCTAGAACTTTTTTGATAAATTTTCTTCAATTTGTCCACATTTTAAGCGTGGGAAATACCCTATAAATTAGTTTTCTCAATTGTCGTTGTTACGTACATTGGTTTCAAATTAAAAAAAAATCCGAAAAAATCATGTCAACCAGCTTATGGGAATATTCCCGGTTTGGCACCTAAATTAAATTAAAAAATTCAAAATGACCAGGAAATGAGGCATTAATTAAAAGTTTTCCTTTTTTTTCACGTTCAAAATACTCTGATAGTTTCAGAGTACTAAATAACGGACACGTCGGTAAAGAGCTAAAAAATATTTTTAAAATCCAAAATTCTCAGCAAATGATAATAAATAGAAAACTTTAAAAAATGTCAAGACAAAAAAAAACACGATCGTCAATATTCCCTGATTTTTCTTGCGGTTTGTTTTATTCCTGCACGCGTGCAGAATAATCCGGTGCGGTCAAGTTGTTACGTTTTTGCGTGAGTGGTCCAATGTCCTGTAAGACACTTCCCTTTCGACAGGTGCACTCGATTAGCCCGACTTTGTACTCGTCTTTAGAAAATGCTTTTTTGTCTTTTTAAATATTTCCTGACCCAAATCCATCTAGAGTGGGGTCGCCAAATAAGGTTTGCTTTAGTATTTCCAAAAACAGACCCTTAGATGGCAACCTTAGTCGATTTTTGGGCTGATTATTCAAATGACTAATTTTTCGAAAATAGTCATTTGTGATATTAGTCATTTCATATATTGAAATAATGCATAGAGTTAGGCTAATAAGGAACAGTTTCCTTTTAGGAAAAATCGTTCCTTACTTGGCAACCCCTTCTCTGAAAGATGTTTTGTCCGGATGAAATTTTGGTTACCGTTTTTGTGGAACATTTGCCAGAAAAAAAACGTTTTTTCCGAACAAAGCGTTACAGTCTCCTCCCATAATAAGGACCAATTTTTAGTTCTCGAATAAGTGGCCCTTATTATGGGGTGACCCTCATTATGGGAGATAAATGCGGCATTTAAAATGCCCATTTATGAGCAAAAAAATGTCCATCTTATTAGGGCTCGTCATAATTGGCAATTTTTTTTTTGGCTCGGCTCGGCTCGCCTTTTGAGCGAAAAAAATATTTTTTGGCTCGGCTCCGTCGCGCTCAAAAATTCTTTGGCTCGGCTCGGCTCGGCTTGGTCGAGCACGAAAATTTTCTGGCTCGGCTCGCTCTAGCACAAACTTTTATGGCTTGGCTCGGCTCGGGCCCAAATAAATTTTCTTAGGCTCGGCTCGATTTGGCTCGCTATCGTTAAAATTTTCGTTGGCCCGAGCCGAGCCAAATTGCATTTTTGGCTCTGAGCGAGCAAAAGCGAGCCAATTGTGCCGAGCCCTGCATCTTATTATGCAAAAGTGGGCCTTATCGTAAGGGCCCTTATTATGGGAAGTGACTGTATAAATATGCATGACAAATATTTCCACACCTATTATTTTATTTTATTATTATTTATTGTTAAACAGTAAATTATTTTATATAAAAGTCGCATAATTAAAAGAAATAATACAGTAAAGACACCTATTAGGTCACCGATATTTAAATTCTTCATGTAGTAGTAATATCCATCATGTAAACATATGTATTTATATCCAACCATCAAACAAATTTGTTTTACACGGAAAAAATTTAAAAGAACAAAGACGACATTTTAAGGGTCGCTTTTAATTATATTTACCACTATATTAGTTTATAAAGTGCTATAGTGCTATGAGTCTTGTGCAGACCGACTCACTAAACACGGAATTGAACTACCCAAAAACAAAAAATAAACTTTTTTCTTGAAAAAAAAACGAGTGCTCCGCCTACGCCATGCGCTCAAATGGTGTCGCGACTCACGACTCATTATGTAAAAATTCCGAAATATGCACATATAGACCCTAATGTTGTATCGCCTACGCACTGCTTTAATTTTTCATTGTTTTCATTTTTTCCACTCCTGCTCTAATGTTTAAATTTTTTCTCAAAAAAGGTGGTTAACGAATTTTGAATATAATGGCTAATTTTTGAGTTTTCATCTTCGTTGGTTTTTTTCATATTTTGCGTGATTTTTTGTGATGTATGGTTGTCTCTTTACCGCCCATCTTCTCCATTTTCATATTTACGTTTTTACGATTTGATTCTAAATGAAAAAAATATTAATAATAATGTTTTCTGAACTCCCAGAGAGAAGTGCGTGTATATAGACACGATTTAAGGCATATGGAGGCACCGTCGGGCAAGCGGGTATTGCTGACCCCTCAACTTTTCGAAAAAAATACATTGACGGTATTTTTTGCGTAGGTTGTAGATTTCAAACAGCTCTCTAGGGGGCACTGGTGGCCCAAATGAATTTCTGAATAGTCAGATCGACGTAGTTTGACGAGCTCTATAACTTGGCTTAACCAGTTTTTTTGAATTATTGCGAATTATTGTGATTTTTTTAAGTGCGTATTTATATACACACATTTTCCCCTACGGGTTCCCAAAAACTCTTTCCCCCTGAGAGTTTATTTCATCTTATAATGTTTTGTTGTTTAAAAATGCGTTTTCTCTGAAAATTTTCTATTCCAAACAACGTTGCTTGTTTCCCGAAAAAAAACGTTTTTGTCGGGCTCCAAAACGTTTTCTAAAAAGTTTCACGAAAAGTTTTCTTCGTAATTCCGTGAAAAAAAAGTTTCTGTGTAAACAGCGATTTATCCCATATCTCTTGAAATGCATTAAAATTTAGTACGGTAAAAAAGAGTAAAAAAATATGTTTTATTTTTTGGTGAAATTTTAAACTGAGCTAGAATAGGTGGTGAGAATAATAAACCGGCAGCGTTATCAAAAGAAGAAACGATATATGGGGCAGAAATGTCAACAGAAAGCCAAAACGCCAATTAAATCCGTTATCTAAACACCTCTTTAACCCATTAGCCCATTTTTCTGGGTCTACATAATGTAAACTGGTGACATTTTTCACACTAGAATGAGGGCCCAGTATATATTTTTTCAGAAACTTTTTCGAGAAATTTGTTCGGAAAATGTTTTTTAAGAAAACAAAACTAAGTTAAACAAACTAAATTTTGACGCTAGAGAGCTAGATTTTACTACTTTAAACACGTCTCTTGGAGTCTAGACATGCTCTCTAGCGACACAACGTGTACCTTTTTCTTATCTTTCGTAAAAAGTCATGTGACATATCTTATGTGAAATGTTCTAAATGGCATGCGCGTTTATCCAGCCACTTTGGTCGTTCGTGCGTTTATGTGGCCCCCTTTTCCCATTGTGTTTCGGAAACCCGCCCACGCACTGTTTGTTTATCCGCCCTTTTTTAGAAGGAAATAGTCGCAGGATAAACCGGTGTACAGTCAAGGGTCTCTCGATGTGCATGGTCGATTTCCGAAAAACGTGGACATCGAGAGGAACGTGCACATCGAGAGAGACATGCACATCGAGAGAGACATGCACATCGAGAGAGTGCACATCGAGAGACCACTGACTGTAGTATATTTTTATTTTAAAAATTAAATACGAATGGTTCGTACTCGTCAGAGATAATAATCAAAGCCATCAAACACATTTGTGTCATCTAAACCTAATTTTAGGTTATTTTGTCGCGTTTTGTGATAAACTACATGCGGTTTGGCTATAAGGGCGTGCCAAAAACGTAATCTAAGATGCGTGAAATGTAAGATGTCCGCGATGATTTAACGTGCTTACACAGTAGTCTCACTCAATACATACCCACATATATCGCTTCAGTCTATAATTTCCTACCTTCTACACACTGGGACATATGAATTCTAGGCGTTTACACTTTGAAAAGTATTAATAATGAAACACACATTAAAGATTAAAATTAAATTAAAAAAATATTAAATGAGGTTTATGTTCGACGGTTTTGTACCGTCAAAATGCTCTCTAGTGCCAAAACACGGCTCTTTTTTATTACTAAAAAATTTCTGCTTTACGAGTCTAACTACAGTTGGTGACGCAACGAGGTGACACAACACAAGTTGACAGTTCCCCACAAGTTGACAGTTTTTGGGCGTTTTTGGGCAAAAATAATCAAAAAAGGGGCAAAAGTGACGTAACAAGTTGACAAAGTGGAACAAGTTGCCAGTTTTTGACGAAAAAATCGGAAACGAAAGCGTCAACTCGTTACGTCACCAACTGTACATCATACATGAGTCTTTCATAAAAACCTACTTTTATTCCATACAAAAAAAAAATTGTTGGAAGATTGCTCGAAGGCTTGAGCTCGAACACACGGTAAAATAAAATTAAAGCTCTCCAACGTGCAACGTATAACCGCCTACGTCAGCATAATTTTTGTTTCCATTTAGATACCCCTCTTGAACTTTATAAATCTTTATTTAAGATAAAACGCAACCGATGTTTTAATTAACCTATATGATCTTTTATGAAATTACGCCGTGTGGCATATTACAAAATTACATATGTTTATGTTTATCGGCCACATTTTGGGATCTGACGTTCACGCGGCTTTTTCTGGAAATTTCAAAGTTGTGCTGGGCAGTTTATTTTAAAGATTAACTCCCAGGGGAAATGGATGCAGATTTGCAAGAAATTTGAATGATGCAACTTTTTTGAGAATATAGAAAAAAATCTTTTTATGGAACTACCAGATGCTGAGGCTATTTCATATTATTTCACATAAACCTTATTTTAGATAATATAAATACTCCGCCTGTGTACGGAAGTTAACGCCCCCTAAAGTTAACAACATGCCCGGAATTTGACAAAATTTATGGGAGCTAACAGTCGGTTTGCGCCATCTTTTCCAATTTTAGTTGACGCACTGTCTACTAAAGTTAACAAAATTTCCAGAAGTTAACAAAATTCCCAGAAGTTAACAAAATTCATGGAAGTTAACACCTTTATCCCCCATCGTTTTGTTAGCTTTCGTAGACAGGTGGTGTAATTGAACAATACTATTATAAAATATTATACTGGACGTGAATTCTGTTTTTTAACTCGCAGGGGGAAGTGTGTGCATATATGCAGACGACTTGGTTTTTCGTCGATTTAAGGCATAAAGAGGCCCCGTAGGGCAGAATTGGTACTTTTGTAAGGTGTTAAGCTGAAAATATAGCAACGCAATAAGTTAACTAACTCACAAAACTTGAGCAGTATATTTTATGCCAATGGTGAACCTGTCCCACGGATCAATAAAAAAAGTGTTAACATGGCAAAAACAGGCCCGCTGGGTACAAAAAAAAAATCTGAATTCCGCTCATCACTTTGGTAACTGAATTGTGCCCAAGGTCGTCGTGTGCATCTGTTCGCAACTTTCTGGTGTGAAGTTGATCCACTTGACCCGAGGCCAGCTTTGTCTAATTGGCCAGACACGCCGAAACTTGATTTAATCTGTTTTTTTTATTCTGATTAAATTTTTCAAAATTTGTTACGATTTTTTTGAAGATTTGGAAACATGAACTCAACGGAGACGAGTTTTTGTCGAGAATTATACGAATTCGACAAAGAAGCTAACCCGCAGCCTAAGCCAAGGTTTAAGGTTTATTTGGGGCCCATATGGGTGACCTATTAACTCCTCTATGCCGATTTGTCAATTGGTTGGAAATTTTCGCTTTTTTCGCGTTAAATAATGACCTAATGATACGATATAATTTTTTCTGACGAGACAAATACGACGTTTTGACTTTTTTTTTACTTTTTTTGGTAAACCTATGTGTAGTATTGTATGGATTTAACCCCTAGGGTGGCGCTAAAATTGACCATTTTATCCAATAAATCGTTGTTTTGATATTCAGAGCACAAAAAAGCACGTTAAATGAAAAACTAGGAATACAAATAATATTATTATTAATTTTAATTAACTTAGCTGATTAT
>SCLG01000860.1:0-18222 GCA_004367875.1 Oikopleura albicans
AAAACGGCTTAGCATCTATATTACCTCACCCTGTAACTCGTGTAACTTGTTTATATATATATATTCACACATATATAGATATATACACCCCCTAACTAGTTATCTAACCAATTATCTAAACAAAATCGGGTTAGTTTTATCCGAATGAAAGTGTATCGCTTTGTGAGTCGGGACTGTATGCGACTAAGTAAACGCATTCGTTCAGAAACAATCGACACCGTGGTTCAGTCCTTAACCTAATACGCGTTTAAGTTAACAACTTCGTCAGGAAACACATTATTTACTTTACATATGAAATAAAAATTCACAATCGGAAAAATGTCTTAACTTGTTTATCGTATTGTAATAAATTATCAATTTCAACTTAGAATTCGGAAAAAAATTTCGAATCACCGAATAGGACCCTAGTTGAACGTTCGACTGTTAACTTTAAATTATGAAATTTTACAAGCGAAAACCTTCACCGCCAATTGTCTTTACAACTAACGACTTGCCAGCTTGAATATATCTGTGCAAAAAACTTCACATTCTTGCCGGGTTTGACCACGTTAAACCTGAAATTATCTGCTTACTGATTGAACCTCTTTTTTTTGGTTGACAGTTAATATGTATCATTAGAAAAACTTTCAATTTTTTCTTCAAATATACTGGAGCCTAAAATTAAAAAAAAAGCCCTCGGCTAGGTTAGTCATGTGAAAAATTTCCGTAACTCTACCACGACAGACGGCTTGATCAGTACACCAATTTTCGTTTTTTGAGAGTATAGCGGTTAAAAACTACGTTAGAATAGGTAATAAGCATTTAATCAAATAGTTTTTAAAATTATCAGAAGCAAACTAATTCATACTAACTTCAACTGATTGACCAGCAATCCTTTATAAAATATCGTAATAAACCTATTAACCCCCAGGGGTCAATTAGTCACAATTTGACTGAACGCGGTAAATGCACTGAAGATGATAATAAACCGAAAATTACTGAAACACGGGTCTAGTTAAACTTTATGAGAAAAAAAACATAAAACCAAACTGATTTTTTTGTAAAAAAAGTCAAAGCTTAACATGCTCAAGAGGGCTTTTAGTCCAAATTCGGACTAATGAGGGTCCATTATATGCCCCTTGGGACCCTTTGGAGTTAAACTAACGGCAATATTTGGAGTCAATAATACATTTTGGGTCACGGATGACTGTAAATGGTCAAAAAAAGTTTTCGTATAACTAAGTTTTTAGAAATAATTATCATACATCACATGGCTACGGAACTTAACAAAACATTTGGGGAAAAAAAGTGTTAAGTTCCGGGCATTTTGTTAAGTTCGAGGCATTCTGTTAAGTTTAGGTCACAGAGCGTAGGCGGAAAAGTTGACGCGAGATGACTGTTCCAGGCATTTTGTTAAGTTCGAGGCACTTTGTTAAGTTTAGGGGCGTTAAGTTCCGTAGCCAGGCGGTGTCGTTAATCCAGTAATAATTTTTTCGAGTAAGAACTGTGTAAAGTTAAACGTGCGTTATTCAAGCACCCCTAAAATTATCTTTCATATTAAACCGTTTTTTGGTGGATGGTTAAAATCTATCATTAACGCCGCTACACGGTTCTTAGCCAAAAAAAATAATACTTTCGTTTTGTTAATTCAAATTTTGTATTGAGCATGAAACTTATTAGCGCCCTCACTACGTTTAACTCTCTCATGAACGAGCATGAACACCGCATCATGGATGACTTGTACCGCCTCCACCAGGGTACCTCCGGATTAGCCAATCAGCGCCCGGCAGCATCAAATGTCGACCAATCAGCAGTCAGCGTGGAGCCGAGCAGATCGGAGGTTCTCAACCTAATGCAACATGGTAGTCAGAAGGCATCGAAGTTTCCCTAACAACACTTCGAATCCTCCGTACTTTTTTTTAAGTTTTTTTCCCCTTTGCCCGATCAAGGTTTTGGTGTAGAAAAGTTCTACTTCGAAGTTTAACAACAACAACCACAACATAAAATACAACAAATCATTTTTAAAGAGATTTGAAGAGATTTTAACTTTTCGACGCGACTTCGAATTTCTACGCTTCAATTTTGAAAAGGGCTCGACGACGTTGATTTATTTTGCGAGATCAGCACTCAGATATACACTCGATTCAGGTAAACAAAGAGAAACATTAAAATTTTATTTTTTTTTTGTCTGGGAATTATATGTACACCACCTGAGGGGTGAGAATATACAAAGAGAAACACTAAACAAAAGTAAAAAAAAAGAAAGTGAGAAGTTATCATGATGTGTTAATTGCCGCGTCACTTTTATCAAAAAAAAGAAACAATACGATTTCAATATTTTTTGTCTGATAATTATATTAAATGCAAGTAATGTTAATTGCCGCGTCGTTTTCATCCAAAAAAAGTTTTTTTTTGGTTTTTCTTAAGTTTAAAAAAGATAATCATATGTTTATTTTTTTCTATAGACTCCCTGTGCACTTATCTTGCACATTCGCCGACCCGAAAATTGGCAAGATAAGTGCTGGCAAGATAAATGCACAGGGAGTGTATTTTATATAGCATGGAAATTTTTCACTTTTTTTTGAAAAATTATATGTTTGTAAGCATAAAAAAAGATAAACTAACTAAGTTCAAATATTTCATCTTTTTCATGTTACTCCCATTTTTATGTTACCGTAAACTGATAATATCGCCATAATTACAGATTGTATCTTATAATTTATAAAACCGCTTTAATTGGTAATATGAAATCTTGCATTTTTTCCCAAATTAACTCGATCTTAAAAAATTATGGATTATTAGACCGAATAAGAATGTTCGGAAAACATGCTTTTTGAACTTAACCCCTTGGGACCACTTTAATGGTTTTGAATGTTTCGCATGTTATTTTCCATAATCTTACTAACAACTTGCACGTAAGGTATGATTTGTGAATAATTAATTTAGAACCTTATTTTGGTAATAAAATTTATCAATTCAAATATTACCCCTGAAGCGGTCTACTTTTAAGTACGTAGCTTAAAATGATAATCAGTAGGAAAAATTTTGGCTTCGATAACAAAAAAAAATACAAGATTTATGAATTTCTTACCAAAAAAATATCAGGTTTTTTTCTGATGAAAGTGACTCGTCAATCATCAAATCAAAAAATATCCATGATATACACCGCGTGATTATAATTACCACGTCAATTTTATCATAGAAAATAAATGATGTTTTTTTTATAATTTTGAAAAATATATTATTTAAAATATATATACATGTATGGTTATGGCTAATAACTTATGGCTCATAACTTATGACTCAAGTATTTTACTTCATAAACGAGCAACTTTTCAATAGTATTATCAGTATGTCAAAAACTTTTTCTGACGAAATAGGATTGTACGTACAAATTACGCAATTTAAAACAAAAAATATAAATCCGCGCCGTTTATTTACCCAACTGCTTAAAATCGTGTAAAATTATAGTAATATCGTAAATGTTGTGCATTTGGTTAAAAACGGAATATTTACAATTATTGGTATGACATAACTGAATCTACATAGCATATACTACTAAGATGAAATTTAAAATCAGTCCAGCTTTTGTCATAATGAGGTCTCCGTGTTATTGAAAATATCACCCGTAGAAATACCCACACAAACACACAGTTTTATTGTTTAGCACTAAATATTGAAAAATGGCAAATGTTTGTTTTCGTAATAAACACTGTCCATGAATTGAATGGTTGAAATTATTTGACTTAAAAATGGCTTCTTCAACGTCTTACCGTAATCATCTGGATAACGCTGATTTGCATATAAAAACCAGTATTTTTTCTAGTTATTTAGAAACTTTCACAAATACAGGCTGGACGGTCTAAAAAGCGACCAATTGTTGACAAAAATTCTTGAATACTGCGACATTTCACTTGTCAACAATTGGTCGCTTTTTATACCGTCCAGTCTGTATTTTTATTCTTAACTTGAATTGACCCTTACTTGAAAATAACAAAATCGATAATTTGATAGCTACTACAGTGTTTATTCTCAATACGGACGCTTTTTATGAGAAAACAGTCAAAAATGGACACTTTATGAAAATTCACGCATGCTATTTTCTAGAATCAAAAAGTCCGTATTTGAACTAAGGACTGTAGTATAAAATAATGAATATAAAATTCACAGACTGGCAACAAAAAGTGAAAGGCACAGGGATATAAATTTGTATCCCAACGGGTTAAGTAAGTGATCGTTCAAATCCAACAAGGTTTAAGCGCTTTTTTATAGGGATCAAATGATTTATAGAAAGGACCAATCATTTCATAATTTTTTTGCTCGGCAACTTATAAAAAAGGGTCATTGTTTCTTCGTCAACGGGACTAAAATTATCAGGCCTTAGACTGGTTAAATTTGGATTACTAAATTAACTCGTAGGGGATTTATTGTACCGTTTTTCGTACGTTTTTGATGTTCCAGACCCCATGTTTGTTAAATTACCCNCGTCAACGTTCGTAATATTAAAAAACGTTTGTAATATTAAAAAAAACAATACATGTATTTTAACTCTTAGGGGGAAGGAGTTTTTGGGAACCCGTAGGGGGAAAACGCGTGTAAATGAACACACACTTAAAAAATTCACAGTAATTTGCAATAATTCAACAAAACTGGTAAAGCCAAGTTGTAGAGCTTGTCAAACTACGTCGATCTGACTATTCATAAATTGATTTGGGCCACCAGGGCCCCTAGAGAGCTGTTTGAAATCTCCAATCTACGCAAAAAATAACACCGTCAATCGAATTTTCTCGAAAAGTTGAGGGGGGGTCACCAATACCCGTTTTGCCTTACGGGGCCTCTATATGCCTTAAATCGACGACAAAACAAGTTGCGTGTTTATTTACACGCACTTCCCCCTGGGAGTTAATTTATACCGTATAAAACTCAAATTATCCTTAATTTCCGTTAAAAAGCAGCCCTATTTTCCGATAAGGGGCAGATTGCAATTTTTCCGCTAAATCACCTACGCATTGAACAGTTCACAAGCATATTTGCCGTTAACAGGTACGTTTTTTACCATTTTAAGCTACATGTTAATCGGCGCACCATGTGTATACAATTACAATTGATGGTTCTAGTAGTAGGATGATATTTAATAATGGTTACGCTGAATTAACGCGACACTTTAATCTGAATAACACCTTATTTATCGATGATTTTATTAAAGACAAAAGTATATTTTTTTTCACAGAATACTTTCTTCAGAAATATGAGCACCGGATTCCGAAATTTGATTACCAAAAGAAAAACTAAATTGTTTCTTTTTTCGTAATTTTAATCAGGTTAAACTTTAATTTTGGTGTAAAGGAATTGAATGCTGTGCGGTTAAGGATAAAATCTCCCACAAATATTCCGTTTTGGAATTTAAGTGAACGATCGAACATTTCAGCTCCTAGGTTAATTAAAGATTCTTAAATTAAAACTCTTGAAACTGTTCATATTACACTTTGAATGAAGAAATAAACGTTACTTTGTACTCTATGGTCCATAGACTATGGAGTATTCTGATAAAAACACCAGTTCTACCAACTGTAGCCAAATAGCCAAACTCTTAAAAACGTTCTAGAAAATTAGGAAAATGAGTTCAAAGTTTCAGTTGTGATAACGATCCTTAGTTGGTTAGCTCTTATTTGCCGACCCCCTGTATTCGAGTGTATGCCGAATTAGTTGAGTCTTTCTGTGGTACATGTACTAACCCTAGGCGGGCTTTCTTACCGTTTTCCGAATTCCCATCGACCCCAATTTACTGAATTTCGGAAGGGGGAGTTAAACCCTTTAAGCGGCCTCCCCGTAAGTGGTTAACTGTGATATTCATGGTGATTTTTTGCGAGTTCTATCGATGCTTGGTTTTAATAATATAGGTTTCACTCGTTGTATCAATTTGTAGTAAATCCTTGATATGACATTAATATTTTCTCTCAATTACATTTTACCGCCAAATAAAGACTTATATTTGTTGAACACCAACGATTAGCGGTTGCACTAAATATATATATATATATATATAAAGTTGTAATGTTAGCTTGGCTCTACAAACTAGCATCAAAAAATTAACCACTTTAACAAAACATTATTTGAAATGGATACAGCCCTGTTTCTGATATAAATACGTTTTCATAGCTATAATTAGAATATTAAGCTATGATTGAAATTGTTTTGTTATAAACTTCGCTGTTATATTGTTAGTTTTCGCGAGTTTCAATTACTGATGGGTCGCCAAATAGGACCTCCACAAAAACCGCTGCAGTCAAAAAAAAATGTAATATTATCTTTACCGCTGCAGTCAAATAAGGGCGCGCTGTTGTCAAATAAGGGCCGGTCGCCTAATAAGGGCTCCTTGTTCTCGATTATGGCCGAAAAAATATTAATACTACACTTTAGGGTCAGTTGTAATCCTCAAATCCTAAATCGTGTAATAAAGACCATGACGGCGAATAAGAGTCGCTATTTCACAACACGAAAGCGACCCTTACTTGGCGACCCACCAATATCTTTTGTTGTGGATTTTTCTTGTTTCCTGCCCTTCGTTTTTGGCAACCCAGGATTGTTTTTGTTGTCAAAAACGGCCTGATACCTAATAAATTGGCGAAAAGGGGCGCTATACGTGCCAGAAAAATATGCATAATAAGAAATTGTATACACTAAAACATATATCAAAAGAAATATTATATAACAGATTAGAATTGTACACGTATACGATATACCATTTCTAGCACAAGTACCCAAATGCCGATACTGTATATAATTTGGCGGTTACAGAAACACTATAATATTATATTGTGGTTATTAACTTAAAGTTGAGTCAACTTGGGTGATCTTCCGCGGATTTAGCTAAAATCAATTCCGTAAATTATGTTACATATTACAAAATTTTACGCGACTTGATTAAAAAATCGAAGTTTGTGCAAAAATAGAATTATACGTTACTTTAACTTTTTTGAGCAACTGTTTAACAAATAGAAGCTGTGCCCGGCGCGATAAAAAAATAATACAAAAAACTAGTGTTAACAACGAACACGAAAATAAAGTCTCATGGAAATAACGTGCAAGCAAATATTAGGGTTGGAAACAGAAGAGGTTGTATTTTTAATTGTATGCCAAAATTGGAATTTTGCGTGTTGTTACATTAAAATAAATACTATTTTTTTCGTATAACCATAAAACCCGATCGGCATTTCATAACTATGTCACGGGGTGATTACTACACATACATGAAACATACACACGGTACGAAACACACATCGACATACAAACTTATTAGGCGTAAAACAAGTCTGCAAAACAAGTATTTACAGTTTTCAAAAAAAACTCCCACAAAAATATGAACTATAACGGGTTGGATAATTAGTTTAAAATCGTTCAAAAATTTTTGATAACGGTTTTCATTCATTTTTTAGCCAGAACTAGACAAAACCGAACTATGGCCCATAGTCTATGGGTATCGTAATTTAGATATCGTAAAGTTTTTGAATATTTTGTTTTTTCTAGTTTTCATTATTTTTAACAAGTTTGTTTTTAATTTTCGGCGGTCTCTTTTGTAGAATATGATAATGTTATTATTATTAATTATGTAATCAACAAAATACGTATAATATTAGCGAATATTATATCAATCTAATTTCTCAAACCTAGAGTTGTGATTTCCAAATTCATAACTGATCCCCCTATGTTGTATTGAAACGTCACGTGACACCGGAAACGGCCCAATGATAATGCTCTGCGAAATGGAGGCGGGTAAAATAAGAGGCTCAACTAATTTTTTTGTTTGTTTTATTTCCGTTCGCTTTTTACCAAGTGATTTTTATTTTGTTTTGTTTTTCCTATATAATTCGATTAAGTTGACAAAATTCGATTAAGTTGAAAAAATTAATTAAATTAAAAAAATCAACTTAGCTAACAAAGATCAATTAAATAAACGAAATTAAATTGAGTTAACAAAATTAAATTGAGTCAACAAAATTAAACTACGTTAACAAAATACAATTGAGTTAATGCATAACAAACTTAGTGAGGTGTTTCTATGGGTAGATTAGGTAGAATTGGTTCAGATTTTTTTTTTTTTTGCGTAGGTTGACACTTTCAAAAAGCTCTACAGCGTCTTATGGTAGTCCAAATTAATTTTTTGATTATCATTTCGACTCACGAGCTCTACAACTTGGCCATAAGAGTTATGAAAATTTTTCGATTTGGCCATTTCTACCAAATCTACCAGTATATTTGTTGTTCAGTGAACTAACACTTTCTATTTCAGATCTTGCAACTATTTCAGCGGAATTTCTTGTACACTCCGTACTCCATTGACGCGTCTCCTTGATTGATCAACAAACAAGTGCCGTCCGTTTTCGCTGATAACTAGTGAATTCATCCTTCTTGCATTGGACTCAGCTTATTTCTGTTTTTTTTCTTTTAGATTTAACTTTTTTTCTCATCTGGCTTGAATCGCAAGTCAGATAACTTTTTAACTTTCATATATTTCGTTAACATATTTTAGGAACAAAAAACGCACTTTTGGTGCCCACTAAACTCATTTTAGATATCGTTTCTTCTTCGGCGTCTATTCTGTAGTCGTTCAGCTTTTAGATTGGTTTTCGAATAAAAATACCAAATAAAAAAAACTAGTATATTTTAACTCTCAGGCTCCTACCCATTAGTGAACATCACACGATTCACAAACTGTTTTGAATATTTTGGTGAGGAGCGCGAGAATTAAAATTTGGAAAATATATCTAAAAATCAAAAATAAGAATTGTTTTCTGAGTTAGGGTCGGGACACCTTTCGAATATTTTGACTTTTAGAGACTATTGACCATTCAGATCCGTTTTTTGACATTTTTTTTATAAAACCATAAAGAAAAAGATTTGGGATTTATTATTTTTTTAATTCGCAGTTTTTTTTTTCAAAAATAATGCGTAAAAATATTTTTTGGCGAATTGAAAAAGTGATATATCTCATTTGAGAATTCCAAACATCCAGTAGGGTTGGCCGATTGCGTCAAGTGCATTCCGTACTTTCTGCCAGTTTCTATATTCGAGCAGTTTTTGCTCATTTTTTTTTGTTTTCGTCTGATTCAAATCCAGACACTGCCTCCAAAATTGAGTGGTCGATTTCCATTTTGAATTTGTTGCAGTTTTTTCCCAAGTCGTCAACCCTGAAAGCGTCCAGATTGGTTTCCTAAATATGATACATTTTCTCCATACCGGCCGGATTTTTTATTTTGTTCCGCATTCGACAAATTTATGTCTTAATGTGGCGTGTGTCGAAAATGGGACTAAAACAAAAAATCTACCCGGTACTACCGTTAAAACTCCGTGCTTCTTACCGGGTCTTTCCGTCGGACGTATTACGAAACCTAGAAAATTCAGTTTGGGATGTATATTTTTTTTATGATTTTCCTAATATCTTTTTATTTAATTGACAAATTTGTCAAGTAATATTGAAAATCATCCCGTTAATTTCTTACAACCAGTTATGGTTGCAAAAATTATTGACATAGATTCTGTTCCCCATTTATTATATATTTTTGGGAAGAGTAAAATCTCGCGAGATCTCGAAACTTTTTGCAAATTGTCGAAAATTTTGGCTTATTTGATAATGTTTTTTTTCAAATTTGCGAAATTTATGTCGCGAGAATATGTTTTGACAAATTCGCGAGATTTTGGCCGAACTCGCGAAATTATTGCCAAATTGGCAATGTGTTCGCCAATAAACGTTATTTTCGAAAGTTGGCAATTTTCCACATTTTTTACGTTATTATGTCACCATTCATTTTTTTTTGTTGATACATTTTTGCAGCTATTTTGTTTTCACACAGTTTTGGTCAATAATAAAACATAACAAACAGAATAAAACTTAAGCCGTTCACCCGGGTCAAAAGTTTTTTTTTGCTCTTTGGTAAAATCTTATGTTGACCGAGTATTTGCTCCACCGAAGTTTGGTTTTTTAAACATCATTTTTTTTACCTCAATCAATATCATGATTGTAATATTTTTTAATCGTCTAAAAATGGCCACATTAAAAATCCAAAAAGAAAATAAAGCTTTGGTTAATCAATCATTTTTTTTTGTGAAAAAATCACTTCTAACGTTTCGGTTGGTTGTGGTTAAAGTTATGCGTCATAGAACAGTCTTGATTATCCTATTATACTCTCCAAGCTCGGTTACTTAGAGCACAAATTCATCATTTTACGTTTAACTCATACGCCCTCTTCGTTTTGAATTATCCGTTCGGCACCGATTCAATTGTTCAGCAGTGATTTGAGAAAAACGTCTAATGTCAATAAAGCAGATTTTCATGTTGCGTAGATTAAAACCTATAAACCTGTAAATAATTTATAAAGTAATATTTACTTAATTCGCATTAAACGTTATTCCATTTGTACTATGCATCAATGTAATCGGTGAAACTCGCTCGTGGCTCAATTCTTAACCGTTCAAAGCAACGGATGAAAAAAATTCGTTCTGCATGTTTCGTCAAATTAACATTGCGTTAGTTGGCGGTTATCGGATTTCCGCCGATAAATGTCCGACATTATATATACATGTATATATATATATATGTGTGTGTTACATTCCGTTTCATTTCTACTTTTAATTCCAATAGCCTGTTTAAAACTAGAACTAGACTAACCCAAGTTAATTGCTATGTACTTAACTACCCAAAATTTGCATGACTGTAAAAATATGTGAAAAATAGGACCAAAAAATATCGGTTAGGACATTTAGCAACTAGTTTCATCTGCCAGAATAGTCACCGTTTTTGCGGGAGTTAACATTCGTTTTTTATGAAAATTAATTACTATTGGATTTAAACATAGAAATGAACCTAGTGACGCACTTTTGTTCATATTTTCATCCATTAAAGCTTGGATTTTCAATTGATCACAAACGTTAACAACTAAAGAAGGTGTAAATTATATTAGTATTATACTGATGTTATGAAACATCTTAAAACTCGCGATTACTTAATTTTTCTCGAGTAGCAGAATTTTTGCCATTAACAGATTTTTCGCGGGTATTTGATTTCTCGCGAGTACTAAATTTTTCGCGAGTATTTGATTTTTTGCGAATACTTGATTATTGCGAGTACTCGATTTTTCGCGAGTATTTGATTTTTCGCGAGTATTTGACTTTTCCCGAATACTTGATTATTGCGAGTACTCGATTTTTCGCGAGTATTTGATTTTTCGCGAGTACTAAATTTTTCGCGAGTATTTGATTTTTCGCGAATACTTGATTATTGCGAGTACTCGATTTTTCGCGAGTATTCAATTTTTCACGATTACTCGAAGTCATTAACTCCTAAACACCTTAACCCTTAAGCTTCTTATGTGCTAAATGCGTGTATTTTCATTGTGATCAATTGTCAATTCCGCTTTGAGAAAACACAAACCTAGGGATTAACATTTACCATTATGTTATACAATTATCTACCATCGTCATTTCTGTGTTTATGAAATGACATTGAAACTTTGATGTCAAATTTTTGATCCCTTTTAATCTTCCAGTAACGGGTTGGATATTACGTATAATACGTAATAATAATATATAATTGGAACAAATTATGCTCATGTTTTTTGTATAAATTGAAAAACGCGGATTTCAAACCCTAATTATTCGACAAAAACGAAAAAAAAAACTACAAGGTGGACAAATTAGTATAATTTTATTATGAGCGTTTTTTAAATTTTATTTCGTCCATTAGCTGAAACATTCAATCAACGACGAACTAGCCAATACAGTATTTATCATCATTTCAATTTTTATTTTTCAAAATGCACTTGCAAAGAATACCGGTCATTATAGGATGTTATGAACTCGCCTCATATATGTTGATACTTTGACATTTTATTAATAAAACGACAACAATCATAACTTATACACAAATTTCAATTTTAAATAAAAATTTCAAGACAAATAAATTCTCAAAACTTTATTTTTGCATTTTTATTGTTAACTCACAGGGGGAAGTGCGTGTAAATAGACACGCAACTGTTTTTTTCGTCGATTTAAGGCATATGGAGGCCCCGTAGGGCAAAACGGGTATTGGTGACCCCCCTCAACTTTTCGAGAAAATTCGATTGACCGTGTTATTTTTGCGTAGGTTGGAGATTTCAACACAGCTCTCTAGGGGGCCCTGGTGGCCGACATCAATTTATGAATAGTCAGATCGATGTAGTCAGATCTACGGCCCGTAGGCTACGGGTTCCCAAAAACTCCTTCCCCCTGAGAGTTAACAAAGCGGGTAAAATAATGAAAATAAATAATAATAATGAGACGAATTCATAACGCCTGCATATCTAACAAAAATAATACCTTAACAAATTTAATCTTCCTTAACTTTTTAAAACAATTGTGACCGGTTGAAAGCATTTAACACTAGGACCGTATGGACGTGGGGATTTTTAAATACTTTTTTTTACTCGTTTTTTTTCAAACTCTCATCAATTGGGCGAAAAAATCCCCACTTTCATAAAGCACAAGTGTTATGACATTTTTTAAAATGCACATCATGCTGAATACCAAATTGTTAACCTTTATTTTGAGGGACTCTTTCGTTTATTGTGATGTATAAAAAAGTGAACGCTTCGTGTTTATATATTTAGTTATTGCCACCAATGACAATATTGTTTGATATGCATCACAATATAACAACAGTTTTTTGTTTAAACGAAAAGTTTTTGGGATAAATCACAAAACGAACATTTAGCTTTTATATTTCTTGTTTATAGTCGTTATTTCATTGAAGACATTATTGGATACAAACAAAACAACTGGAAAAGTAGGAACCCTTTGCCCAAACTTATTTTTTTCTCATTTTAAACCGATTGAGTCAGCCAAAAAATGGATTATCCGATGCAGATTAATAATTTTTTTCAAAAAAAATGAAAAATATTCACTTATTCCAAAAATTCGTATCCGTCGTCCAATATGGTTTTTGAGCATAATTAATTTAAGAATGACCCAAACAAAACGAGGGCGGCCTAGACGGTACTTTTTCATAATCATTTCATCTTTTGAGAAAAAATATTAATTATCGCAGCATGGGACGCTTGATGAATCATGAGCGATAAGGCAAAACATGATTCATGCAATAAATAACGGTTAGCTCGCGCTCGTTTTTTTTCTACATTTTAACGCCGAGAAAATATAACTCAAATAATTCAAAAGAGGTTGAATTAATCAATAATTTGTAAAAAATAGTTAGCAATTAGAATGAGTTTATTTGATCTGAGATATAATTTAGATTTTAGTTGACTCAATCGTTTAATCTCTGAAATTTGATTTTCGTAATTTTACAGGTCTCTTGCTCAAATTAACTCTTATTAGAGAATAAAAAGTAAGAATTGGACAGGTTAATTTTTCAAAAACAAAAAAAAAACTCAATTATTACGTGACACAGTGACCTTGAGCAAAAATGGGCACAATTTTTTAAAATTCATTTTTTCGAAAATTCTTATTTTTTCGACTCTTACTGAAAATTTCTGTGATTTGTTTGATTTCGAGACCTTAAAATTTCTGACTATTTATAGTTTAATCCCTACGGGACAGACTGTGTCGTTGAGCCATATTGATTGCAGTCCCTGTAGGAGTTAATCACATTTGATTTACCATTATTAATATATTTTTAAAAATAGCTCAGTTGGAAGATTAGTCCGAACTTATAACCCGCTGCTGATTTAGAACACGCGTTTATTGACCAGAAGTTAATTTTTTCGTAAAACTAAAGTTTATTTCGTTTCCTATCTTAGGCCTATTCCAAAATTGACACATTGACCAGTTAATATTAATTATAAACGCGTCACTTTGAGTGCGTAACTTTTATAGTAAGTATATTATTTGGTTGTTGGAATATCCAGATCAAACCACTTTTCTCATCCAGAAGATAATTTGAAGTTCACTTGGACGACTAAAAAGGAAAGTAAAAGAAACCACCGGTTATTTGCGATTAAAAGTCGCTGTTCATTTTATGTGATTATTCTAGATTTCACTTTTTTGTTTCTTTAAATTCCAGAGCCATGATTGGCCCAATTAACTTTTATTTCACTAAACAAACTCGTTATGAAATTAACTTGTTGAAAAATTTCAAATGGTCGGCGACTATTTATCGTAGACAGCCGGTATTAAAATGGTGTGATTGAAAACCTAAGAAGAGCCCATTTAAAATGTAGAAAAAGTTATAAAAATTATAATCTCAAAAAAAATCTAGAATGTCGAGAATAATAATCTAAAAAAAATGTCTAGAACATCACAGAATTCAATTATTATATGTCAAAGCCCAAAAGTTCCACTTTTGTTATCTAGAAAAAATACAGGAAGAAGAAAGGGAAAAAACCGGCAAATTTTCGACGTTGACACATAATACTTAATTTTCAGAGCAATAAAAAACTTTAACCAACGCCTATTTTCTCATCCTAACAACTTAATTTTAACTGTGTTAAATTTTAGTCGCCAAAAATGCAGTTCAACCAAATGAACCAAATGAATGGGGGATTTCAACAAGAACTCCTCAATCAACAGATGCAGCAGCAAGCATTATTCGGTTTGTACAATTATTTTTTTCGACAAATTAGGTTCTTTTTTTGTCTGTCTTAGGGCGGCAACGTAAATACTAAGTGTAGTAAAGTCGAACTTTTAACACACGCATAATTATAGGCCCTCGGGAAAACGTTTTTATGTGAACTTATTGAATAGTGGTATCAAGGGTGAAACTAATTATTCCTTGATAGTCTATAAACTATAGACTATAATTTATACACATGGTGCACCGTTAAAGAGCAATTTTTGAAAGGCATTTTTTGAAAGGCTGCCTGTTTTATCCACAATTTTAAAAACATCGCATGTCTTGAGAATTAGCCACCCTGTGTAACTTACTGACTTACACAGTGTAAGTCAACCTTTCACATACCTGCTTAGACCAGGCCTCGAACTGTATTAACGATTTTAAAATGTACATTTGAAATGACACTGGTTTTCCAAAAAAAGTGTTATCTTAAATGCAAACTGTCGTTTCAAATAGTGTTATTTCGAATGGTTAAGTGGTATATTTGATTGAGATCAAATTAGTTATGTCAACAGTGAAATAAATATGCTATAAATTTGAGGTAAATTCAATCAAAAACCGCCAATTATTTATGAAGTTGGTAGCTACTTGCGCAAAAAGTGTATTTTTACCGCGGTACTTGTACACTGAAATACATTTGTTCACATTGTTGTATAATTTTGGTAATAAAACTAGTTCTAATTAGATCTAATTGAGCTCTGAGCTATTTAAAGATTATCCGTAGCGGTTGCATATGATACATCTTGATTGTCAAATTTCGTGTTTTTATCATATCGAATATTTCATCCATCATGTTTATCAGTGTAAAGTTCTAAACTAGGCTGTCCGCTCTAAACTAAAAACTATTACCATAATAAGTATAGAATCAGATTATACTATTGGCGTTTCCAAATAAGTTGCTCGAATTCTAAAACTTTAAAATGTACCCCGCGGAAAAAAAACTTTGCGCTGTCTACCGTATTCCGTGACATTTTTGGGACTGTAGTGTTGCCTTAACGTTGAGGTCGATAAAACATACTGTATGTTACATACGGTATTCATTTTTGGAATTAAAAGTATACCATTAGTATTATACTACCCTTAAATAAGGGTAATAAAGTATAAAAGTGCTTACTACTTTTTCGGACGCTCCTTTTTCGGACAATTTTTCGGCCAAAATGGGGCCGTTATTATAGAAAAAAGATCTTTTTTTTTGACGATGCTCCTTTTTCGGACACTTTTTTTGAGAACCTAAAACGTCCGAAAAAAAGTAAGTACTGTACTAAGCGTGAACTTCAGCCCGAAAAATGTCACTTTAACCTTTAGCCAGTCGTGTAGACGCTTAACCACTATTCAAAAACGTTCAAAATTGTTAAATATCCAAGTACGGTCTAAAAATTACTAAAAAAAAGAACCATCACTATTTTTTATTTCTTCGTTTCGGTAATATAATTTAACAAACAAAAACGTAAATATTCAAAATGATATAAAAATTATGATCAGGATAGAAAACTGACAAAAAATCTATCATTTTTTGCATTTCTTCCAATTTTATACCCCGTACAGCCTATCTCAAACCCCTTTTTTGCCAATTTCGCTTATTGTGGCGCATTTATTCACTTCACATGATTATGCATTATTATATTTTATAATTGTCCCCTGAACCAAAAGCCAATTACATCATGTGACGCAAACTCGGCTACTATATAATAAAAGGAAAAAAATGTTATGGTTAGGTCAAATTGTAAGTATATTTTTAGGGAACAAACAAAGTCAACTAAATTTGGTTGCTTTACAACAACAACAACTGCTTCGAAGTAATCCGCTACTTTCGAATATGCTAAATCCGGGTTTAATTGCGCAATTCCAAATGCAACAACAACTACAATTACAACAGCTTCAGCGAATCATTGAAGCCCAAAAAATGTTTTCGAAGCCCCAACAGGCGGCGCGGGTTCAACGCGCGCCTCAAAAGCCACGAAATCAAAAAGCGCGCAAACAACCGGCGCGCGTGCACGCTGCTCCACGCGAAGGCACATCTGACGAGGAAAAGCCCTTACCTCATCGCCGCATTTTGGCCATTAATCTGCCACTAAACGTACAGACGATTGAAACAGTTACGGGCGTTTTTCACCCTTATGGTGACGTAACCGTTGTGCGCGTTTTAAAACCCGGCAAAAATCTGCCCCAAGATGTCAAACCTTGGCTCCGAAAAATTCCCGATTTGGGGCGTACGTGCTGCGCGATTGTTGATTTTGAAACTGCGCGCGCCGCCAAATTCGCCGTGCATGTTTTGCGCCAACGCGAGCACGAGGTCGGCTTTAGATGCGCGCTTTTAAAGCAGGGCGTCGAGGAGAAACTGTACGAGCGCAAAGACGATGCAAAAATTTTAGCACCGGAAAATAAGCCAAAATTGGGCCAATCAACGCACGGCTCCGATTCGGGGATCACTTCCGAGGATCAAAACAGCGCCGCCTCGACACGCTCCACCTCCGCATCTGAAAATTCCGACCACTCCGATTCGGAGATTATTTCGAGCCACACTGATTCAGATCAAGAAAATTCGAGCCACACACAAACCGTCAAATACGAACGCGATTTTTTACTCTCTTTCTCATTTAAAAACAAGAAAATTCCTTCTGGCCTGCCAAATTTGGAGTACATTTTGGCAAAGCAGAATGTTGAGGAAAAGGAAAGTTGCGCGTCGGAACCGGTCCGGCAACCGCGCGGGCCACCCATGGCGGGATCAAGAGGCTTCAAACTTTTGAGACATTAAAAAACCAAAAATCTTAAAAAAAAACTTAAAAACAAATATTTCAAAAAAACTAAACGGTTCCTACATCACCTAACCATTTATGGAGACATAAATTCATACAAAACGTAAATGTCAGTAATAGTTGTTACGATAACTGCGAATTCGTAACTTAGATAAAAATCGTTAACATAACCGAAAATTGTTAACCTAACTGATCATAACTAGGTTAAGTGGTGTGTGCCATATTTCTGTTCAATTATTCTTCTGTACAGGATTTTCCTTAGACGCAATAGTTTTTTTTAATTTTCTTTTAAGTTGTCAAAACGCAAATAGAGCGTGATTTTTCGAAAAAAACAAAAAAATTATGACCGAACAAGCAGGATCATAAACACCGAAAAATAAGCAACTTTTTTGAAGTTTAAAAACTTATTATACAGATAACGATGAAATTTCGATTTAAAAAGCACTTTTTATTCGTATGCGCTTTTAAATGCACAATTTCTATGTATAATTTAATTTACGACTTGCACAAAATACTATTGTAAGATTTGTGCGCGATTTTCTTTCTTTTTGACGAATTCCAACATTTTTGAGGAAATGATTTTGACGTTTTTTTTCGCAATTTCTAACAATCGTTGGTTAAACGTCTAACGTATCTAATTATTAACAAAAAAAACGGGTATTTTGAATAAAAAAATATCATAAATAACCCGGACATCTTAATGACTTCAAGTTTGAATGCAGTAATTTATGAATCATAAATTATAATGGAACATATTTTCGTAATATCATGTTCCAAAAATAAAAAAGGTCACTTTTTGACATACAGGACTGTAATTGTCAAATTCAATCTAATTAACATTCGGTGATTTTAATGACAATCAATAAAGAGAATTTTGTTGAGTAAATT
>SCLG01000861.1:0-27302 GCA_004367875.1 Oikopleura albicans
ATCAGGTTGTTGACTGATACACGAATGTTCGAGATAATTCACCGAGACAAGCGGAAAATTAGTATATTTTTGAAGCTATTTTCCGTCTTTAAAATTATGGACCCCGAAAAAATCAGTGTTTTCACAATTTACGCCTAGTGTAATATATGCTTATGCAAAATTGGTAACTGCACCAACGTATTGTCCATGATAGAAATGGGCCGAATTGGTTTTTTGATATTTTTTTTTATCCGAAAATAATCTGAATTTCAGGACCTGAAAAGGACACAATCATATTGTCAATATGCAATCCGGAAATAGTCTAAAAATATGAAATTTCATAGAAAATCTGAAACGCTAAAAAAAAAACTACCAATCTTGGTTACAATAAATTGCAAGCTACTACTTCGCAACATAAATTAGTTTTTTCTAGATATTCCACATAACGTGATTCGTTCATTTCAAGTACTTTATCTAGAAAAAAGTAAAACGACGAATATCAAGTACAGACAATTAGTTCGATTACTATTTCTTTATAGGTCCCGTGTATTCATGTAATTTTTTAGGGTATTATTCAAAACTATCTTTTACTACTGGTACCGAGAAGAGTTTTGGTATTGTTGTGAGCAAGAGAGAATCCCACACAAAATGACGGCATATACCGATAAATCGCTCGTTCATAACAAAAATAAAAATCAGGACAGTACCTCCAAAATTACGTTTTTTTTTTCAGGATGTGAAAATGTATGTTTTAACCAGTTTGCACCAATTTCAAACGTGCGTCTATGGGGCCTTCAACTGTTAGGATGTGCAATCCCAGCCTGTCTCTATCTCGTTTATGTTCTTCATTTGGTCTCGCGTGCCCAAGCCGACGAGCGCGAAAAGAAACGCATCGTCAACCAAATCAAGCAAAATATGGACATGCAAAATAAACATGCAAACAACAACCATACAGAAAACCCACCAAGTATGTTGCTATTGAACATACGGTATGAACTGTCCGCTTTTTTCTCATTTCATCATATGGCCGTATGTAATGAAATGGTCGCTAAAACTTACTAGGCTAAAAAAATAAGCGGACAGTTAAACAGAAACCCTGAAATGTGTGTATGCGACGGAGTTTGAATTGGAATAAAATGAAAACTGAATAAGCAGCTCCTACGAGTTAAATCTAAAAGAAATATAAAGTCGCACGAGGGCAGTAAAGTCACAAAAAACTTTTTTTTTAAGTGGATGCGTCCAACGAAGATCACGGTTCTGTAATCAAATACGTTGATACGGCTCGACCAACAATAATGAAAGAAGGATGTAAGCCAAAAAAATCAACTAAAAAATCTATAGATTAATATCCGAACTTTAGTAAGCCTGCGTAAAATCCAAAAGTATCAAAAACGTCAACGAAAGTACTCAATGTTCAACAAGATGATTTTACCTGCCGAGTATCGCAATGAAGCCCAGGCAAGGAGCACCACCGAGCGAAAGATTTGGCGATTTTATATTTTTCAAATTCTGTTTCGGACCTGTGTTGACTTTGGCTTCATTTCGCTGCAGTACAATGTGTATCCTTATAAGTAAGTGTGACTTATTTTGAGTATTTTGTGGCATTTTGTTTTTTTTGGTTTGACCGCTCGTACATTGAATTAACTCCACGACCCGGCTTTAAATTACCGAACATCTATTTTTTGTTATTAATAACATTTCAAAAACATATTATTGGCATTAAATCAGAAACAATATTTTAAATACAGAAAGAATTTTACTCTGAGTAGAGGGTACAGGTGCCGGAGTGGTATAAATTTCTGTTTTCTAACCGCGAGTAACCGCGTGGTTATTCTGACTCAAGAATTTAACCGGTCGGTTATATTCTGACAAAATATTCTGATAAAATTCTGAGAAAATTCTGACAAAAATTCTGACAATTTGTCTGACGGTTCCCAAAAAATTTCTCACGTACGTATCTGAAATGTGAATGTTGATTCAAGATGTATATTTGTCTATTAACACCGTTTTTGTGTATCGCTGTTGTATTTACTATGGGGTGTTTGCTTATTTTGATTTTTTTTTCACATGCCGCAACATAATTTTTGAATTTGTTTGAAGTTGTCGATTTTTCATTTTTGAAATTAATGCTCACTGGATGTCGATATTATACCGTTTGTAGTTTGTGCCTTCTAGAGCCCCATATTATATCCCGCGTTTATCGGTTTTTATAATATTTGAAATTGTTACTCGCTAGATGTCAATATTATACCCCTTCCGTAAAATATTGTTTTTTTGTTAAAATGAGTTTTTGGAAGAAAAATTTTGGGGTGGGACCTTATGGTAATAAGGTCAAGTCAATCTTTTGAACTGCATTAAGGTCAATTCATTTTTTTCGGACTTGACCCTATAACCAGACCCCCTATATGTGTCTACATATTGAACACGTCCCCCCATAATTTCATTTATAAATTTCAGGAGAAAATTATTATACATACATCGGTATATTTAAGTCAATGTCTTTGTAGTAATATTTACTAAAAAAAATTCGAGTAATTCAGGTAAACATTTTTATTCCCACGATACGTAATAATATGTTTTAAATGTGAAGTCATGATAGCAAGTAAACAATGTGTCATATAGTAAAAGTAGATTCGAGAATAATGATTTTATATATTGTACATAGTACCGCCCAATTTGACGTATGCTTGTTTATTTAGACTGTTGTATTATTTATTTAGCATTTTTACTATAGCGGGCATGCACTTGAGCAAACGTACTTATCAAGAAACATATGTGCCAAGAAGAAACGTACCCTTAGAGTAAACATACTATTGTGAACACACACTAGTTATTTTGGATTTTAACCAAAAAAAATATAAGTAAAAATTATTTTCCAAAATTAAGAAAGTTTCAATTATTGATTCAATTTTTTCATTTTATATGTTAACAAAAAATTGTTTTTTTTCAGAAAAATACACAAAAAAAACATAATATATTTTACAGATTATTTGTGTCAGGTTCTTATTTCATTTTTTTTGTTAAATAATGAAGTAATCATCTGATGCAGAAACATCTGTAAACCTTCGCCATTCAACAAAAATCAGTCTAACTATTATGTACAAAACGTTCCGGATAATCTTGGGATCATCTCTAATCTGAGTCGTAAACGATCAGTTCAGGTGAAAGATCTTTATGCAGGTGGTGGTGTTCAAATTGTGGAGAATAATCTGGTGTTGCGTGCATTCCGTTATATAAGCGAGTTCCTTCGCACATTGCCCTTAAAGTTGTCAGTACCATTGTTGAGACTTTTCTTTGGTGGAGAATTGATTCGCCTTAATTATACATTTTAAATTTATTTTTTCTTATGATATGCAAATATGTTTTACTACATTTATACTTGATCCCAATCCACGCGGATTGGGACACCGCGTGGATTTCGCTACAAAAAGACTAAAATAGCAGTGTAGTAATGGTTAACCATAACGTAATTTGCAAAAAAACGTTCTCAAAATTGTATGAATTATTTTGTTTTTGAACTTTTTAAATACAGTCCATGCGCCCACAATGCTACAGCCCAAAACGTGACAGTGCGCCCACAACGCGACAGGTTTTGGCCAAATGGAAAGTGTCGCGTTGTGCGCGCATGGACTGTACTCAAACTAACGTGCATATAACTTACATATCGGTAGGTGACTTTTCGGCCACAGTTGGTCAAAATGTTGGTCCTCAATTATAGAAGTATATTTGCAAAATGACTGTATTGATTCACATTCTAACCAAAGGGTCGGTTCATTTTCATACCGAAGAAAAATTTTTCGCCATGATCCACCGATCGCATGAAGCTGGCGAAGTTCGGCGATCATAATTTTTATCGCTGATTCAGCCTCATTATTTTGTTTAGTACATTCTGCACTAACCACAGTCATATTTATTGGACCGCGGATATTGGAGGGATCATCTGACCAATTTTCAATATTTTCTTGACGTATATCCCAAAATGTTTCCGGTAAAAATTTGTGAGGTCCATGAAATTCTTCAATATGCGCTTCGAGAGTTTCTATTTCATTCGTCTGAAAAACGGAATTCAATTTCCATTGGAGGTACCAGAACATCTTGTTCAACTCAACCATATGGCTCACATTGGTCATTTCTCTTAATTTGTATTGTCGAGCGCGAAAATCGAGAGACTCTCGACGAAGGTGATAGACCATTTTGAACCCTAGGTCTTCTTTTTTTCTCAATTCGGCAAAAAAAATATTTGTTTGGCATATGGGGCAAAAAAGTTTTGCTTTGAAATTGTGACATCCGGCATTTTTAAGACAATGTAAAGCGCCGGCATTCTCGAAAACATTTGTCAAATTTAATTTTGACTCATTATCACATTGTGTGTAAATTTTTCTCAAAATTATTCCGGGAAGTTTTGAAAAAACGGTCATTTTTATCAGACAAAAAATTTAAATAAAATGTGATTCAAATTTATTTTTTTTTATTTTCTTATTTGTAGTGGAGTTAAGAACTGAAACCCAAATAACTATTCGGCGGTATTTAGGGTAATTAGAAAAAAAGAGAAAACAAATAGACGTGCAGATAAACTTTCAAAAAATAACGCTGAATTCCGTTCAAATAAAAATGATGGCCACATGACAAGGTAAATATTTAATGTAAATTACACCAAAGTGATCCTGAGATCGGGGTTTCATTTTAAAATGTCGTTTATATCTTACGAGAATGAAACATCGGACTCGGCCTTTTCTAGTCAGAGATCCGTTTCATCTTTACCGAGGCCTTCAATCGCCTCGGGAGAGTCGGAGTCAGGATCAAGAGAACGGTCCAACAGTGAGAAAGTATTTAAAACTACTAATAATACTGCTACTGATACCCCGCCTCAACCAGATTCCTCATTAATAAGCGAAGATGGCCTAGACGACTGGACAACAGAATATTTCAACGAAAGTTTACGTCTGCAAATTTGGGTTATGGAATCGAGCCGCATTTTGAAAATAATGGGGGCCATGTATAGAAAACAATTTGAAAATGGTGCTAAAGTTGCTCTTGACATAAAACAAAAAAATCATGAAAATTTTGAAACTGCTTACGAAAAATTGGTTTGCCTTCATAAACTTTTACGGCAAAGAAATGCTAGAGAGAAAACTTGCTTCCAAGTTGTGTATTCTATAGATGATTTTTTGAAAACAACCGCGTCCTGCATCTTATTCGAAAGCTTAATTAGTAACAAACTAGGGACAATTTTAGATGAGTGGATAACTGGGTCAACATTTAACGAAGGAAACTTAGAAAAACTTAAGTTATTTTTAAAATTTAAATTTGACTCGAAGAATGATACTTGGGGGGCTTTACACCTCGCTTGGAAAAATACCATTCATTTCAGCGCGGAAAAAAATGAAAAAATAAGTGAGGGCAAATACATACAAAGTCTTTTTTTAGATACTCTTACAAAATCACTCAACGACGTTTTAAAGAAAAACGCCTTATATTTGCCGTCAGTTATGGAATTAGGCCAGACAGATATTTTTGAATTCGAAACTATTTTGGATAAATATGATATTTCTTTTTCGGGCCCTTATAAACAGGAAAAACGAGAGGGGGACCTAAAAATCCAATATTTTGTTTCCAGCACTAAAAAAATGGACGCTATCCTTAATGGGGGAATACCAATTTATGGGGTGTACGAATTCCGTTTAACGGGTCTTCAAATGACACCAACAGCAGCATTAAAATATGTGAGTGGTCTTTCCGAAATGCCAGTATGGCTTGCGCATATGCCCCCATTATTTAATGAATCTTTAGAAAAAATGCGGAACATTCTTTACACGTCTTAATTTTTTGTTTATTAATGCTGTCCAAGTAAATTTCGTAATTAATGGTTATGCTTTTAATTCAGGGTGAATGACACTGCCGAATAATATATGACTATAATTTTAGGGCGCCGGTTTATTTGTGAGAAAAAACAAAAAAGGGAAAACTTGTTTTTTTATAATTAACTTTAATTCATCCAATGATTCTCTCAAAAAACCGGCGCCTAGTTATTTGTGTATTAATTTTGTTTCAATTTTATTATAAACTCTTATTCATTTAAATCTGTCAAATCGAAGTTCAAGTAATAATCACGTAATTATTGTCTGTTAGAAAATAAATGTTGGATATATCAATTCTAATTTTCAAGAAGTATTCGAAGTTTGGCAGCTTTTGTCATTTTTCGTGCGTTGTTTTTCGCTGATTTTTGAGCCGAAATTTTCTTTTTTGGTGTTTTTGAAATATGTCTTTTTTCCGCAGGAGCAGTTTCAATTGGCGACGGTGTAGTTGTGAAAAAATATCTGAAAATATTAATCATTATAGTGACTTATTTAATTTGACTGAAGCGGTCGGTAATATTGAAGAAAAAACGCCTTATTATTTTATTTAGTGCAGCTATACACTTTCAGGTCCCTAAATTACGTTTTGTGCAACTTTAAATGGCTTAAATTCAATTAGAAATAAAAGTTTTATTAGTTTACCTTGAAACAGTTTTTTCCTCGTCTTCATTTTCTTGTTGACGATAGAGACTGAGATGGGTGTTCTCGTTGATTTCTGATGCATTGTCGATAAAATCCAGGTCCGCTGCAGTTAATTCTTGAATAGATTCGTCTTCTGAAAGCGAGTCATATGTGAAACCTGTTTTGCCCGCTTTAAGGGAAATGTCTTCAGAAGTTTTTTCAAAAGGACCAGAAATATTTTTTACGTCTGAGCAAACTTGACTAAAAGGCGTCTTTTTTTCGGTCAATTCACCGATTGACTCGTCGTCTGTAGAAGACTCAAATATATAAGCTCGTTTGCGCGCCTTTGAGGAAACATTGGCGATTCTTTTTTTTCGACTTATAAGGTCAGCTGCACTAGATAGACCTTCTTCCTCTGAGCTTACAATTATAACGGTGGGATAAGAATTATTTTCAAGGGCAGGGCATTCTTTCACAGTTTGCGAGGAAGGATCGCTACTCTCAGTAAATACTTCGACAATGGTTTGACTTGACACCAATTCTGTCTTCACATTTGTGTCAGAACTGAAAAAAAACTTTTATAATAATTGTAAACTTTTTTTTTATACGCAAAAGTCAACGTTTTTAATTACTAATAATTGCCAAAACTGAGATAAAAAACATTTATCAAAAGAAAATTTTTACGTTGACGTAAATTTACTGTTTCTAATAATTTTTTCTTACCAAAGCGGCTGTTTTTTTTCTGCTCCTTCAAGCAAGAGTGGTTTGGTTCCGTAATTCTTCATTTCCCTTGAATTTGTTTATAAATTTAATCAAAAAAAAATAAAGCGACAATTGTCTTACTCATCAAATAAGATAAATTTCACTGGTTCAATATTGGTTGCAAGGTTCGGTTTTCCCTCAATTGACCTCCGTAAATAATATCCAGACCGACAAATGTCTTCAAAATCAAATATCCCCAAAGGTTCATCACTTTTAAGTGTTTGGGCATGGGTTTCCCAAATCGTTCCAAATCTTGAGCCCGAGGACATATTGAGAATGCCTGGAAAAATTGGCTCAGAGGGCCAATTTTCTGCCTAAAAATTATAATAAAAACTGAAAAACACTCTTTATTAAACTTAACCTTAATTTCTTGTTTTTTGTAAGCCCCTATTTCATTTTCAACAGCAACAGGTTTTTCCCAAAAGTTTTCCGAACTGAGCCAAATAAATCTATTTTTATCAGCATTTTTTTGGCCCAATCGAAACACGTAAACCGTTTTATCAGAATTCATCGTACAAGTGCCATGATATGATGCATTTTTAACGCAGCACATTTGGGCTGTTCGCCAATTATTAAATTTTGGCTCCATAGCCTGGCTTGAGTTCCATATTTCGAGAACAAATTGGGAACTTTTGGGTGAAATTACTGGCACTCTCTGGAGTAATTTCCCCGTTTGGTAACTCCTTTCAACTTTATTGCCGTTAATGAGCCCAATTAAATCATATTGATGATTTAATTCTAATTTTTCGATCTTAGGTTCAGCAAAATTGAACATCGTTTCAAAAAATATAATTTTTTTGAAAATTTTTATGTTTTTTTCGTGATTATTCGTAATGAATCAGGTTATTCGTTACAAATCTAGCCGTTATTTTTTGAGCGCGAAAAATTGCCGTTAGCAGTGTGGGGAGGTGAACCTAGGCGAGCGCCGGCTCTAGCGCTCTATCACTCCGAGCGAGCGGACTGCCATTACCTGTTCAATCTTAAAAATATCAATCATTCTTGTCATATTTGATTTTCGGTGACACACTTTTCGTTAAACCGAAAATATTTACAGGTAAATAAATAAATAATTTTTGTTACTTATGTATAGAAAATTATTGAAAAAAAAAGAGATATTTGTTTCGTATAAATAATCGTATATTTATTTAAGTGTGGCTGGGTTGGTGAGAAAATGACGCATATTTTTGTATTTTGCCTTTTTCGGCTAATAACAGGTTACCCGATTGAAATCAAAACGGACAATGGACTTGAAGAAGGCAGTGCTGATGATGGTGAATTTTACGGGCCGGAAAATCTAGCGTGGCAGTGGAATTTGTTCAACGTTATGGAAGGCAGCGCGTTCGGAAATATGAATTTTTTCGATTTTCAACGGTATCTCGATATTTCTACACGCGCAGTTGCCCCTGACTTGCCCAATCACAGTGCACAAATGTTCAAACCCGGCGAATCGAGTTACTGGGATTTTTTCGAACCTGGGATTTACTCGGATGTTCCGGTCGATTTTGATGAGACGACAGCCTGGCCAAAAACAATTAGACCGCGGCAGACAACAAAAGGTAAGCAATTTTATCATATTTTTTTTTGGCCAAGTTAAATAAGAAAAATATAAAGCGGAAAATTGGAGTGGTTAATTTATGTTTTCATTTTTATAAATTTGGTTATTCTGGTAGTTTTTTTTCTTACAATGAATACCGTCTCAAATGAGGTTAATTCGCAAAAAAATATTTATCAAATTTACTAAAATTGGGTGTAGACTCACGAATTTTTTGAGCTCACTTTACTGGTTAAAAAAATACTGATTATTGCTATTTTTCAAGCTGACGTTTTGGTTCCAAGCTTTTTGGTCACCGTGGATGGGCCAACGTATGAAATATGGACAGACAGTACGACAATTGCCGTGCCAGAAATCGAAACAGGCGATAATGATGGCAATGTCAAAATTTGGGTGTCTGTGGTGGTCTCGGTAAGCGTTGTGACAATTTCGATAGGCGTTTTTGTTGTTATCAAGTTAAAACAGCGGCAAGCAGTCCAAGAACGAATGCGTGTACAAGCTGACGAGGTCGGTAATACGACTGCAGTAACGATTCTGGATTCTTCCCGTATTGTTAATGGTATGTTAAATTGCGGAGTTGCTTACATAATTGATCATAATTTTTGCATTTTTGATTTTGGCACCTTGATTTTGGCCCCTTAACCCCCAAGCACGATTATTTAGCACATCCCTGAGCACGGGGCCGGACGTTTGTCCGGCTTTTCTTCTACTCCTATCTAATCGTACGTAAAATTTCATAAGCAGATTTCTCTATAAGCAAATCGATGGTTCTGAATCGATTGAGCGTACTCTCGAAAGCNTTAGGTTCAATCAATGACTAATTACTTTTTATTGTGTATATAAAATTTTTATTTTTATTTGCTCTCCGAGTTTGTAATCGGTTATTCTATGTTGGTTTTCAATGTTACGTCATTTTACAAAGGCAAACAACTCGTAAATTGCGTTTTTCACCCGGGGCCGGACAAACGTCCGGGGGTCGTGCTTGGGGGTTAAGTCCAAAAATTAGTTTTTTCATCTATCTTATGGTTATTAGCGGTCCAAATATATGAATAATTACAATTATTAAATATCTTTCGTTTTGGCGAATTATACGCAAATAATGTTGAAAAAATATTTTGTTACAAAGTATATACTTAAGTTTATTATTACAATTCTGTCTAGGGGTTAAGACCTTAAATTTTCTATTGGAAGATAACTTGACGTTTTTTAAGACCTTTCAGTGGGAGGTGAAGGCTCTGGTGAAGTACCCGGTAATATTCTGAACTTCAAAAAGAAACCGCCAAAAACACCGACGTCGACCTTCGTTCGTCTTCCACCGCCATCCCCAGAAACTGACGACAGTTCACGTGACCTTGCTCATCTTCTTACGCCAAAAACGCCACGCAGAATTCCCCTTTCACAATCGGACCCTGGAAAAGAAGGAGCGGTTTTTTATGCACCAATTTAGAAACTTCAAAACAGTCATTTTTTTAGAAAAACAAACAAAATTTCAAAATTGTTAAAAATCCCAATCGGATTTAATTCTATAATTTAGAAAAGTTGGGTAATTTCTAAAATTTATATTTTTTATGTCCAACAAGTTTTGCAAATAAGCTTTTTTGGTAAATTTATATATGAAAAAAACCGGTGTAGCACCAATCAGTGAACACAATCGGCGTAAGCGGAATATGACAATTCAGTTTGATGTTATTCCGGAAGAAGCGTCGCCCAGCGAAACCCTTTTTACTACGGCTCCAGATAAAGGGGTACTGGACAATGAGACAGCAGAAATTCCGGACACGCGAAATATGCTAAGTGCTGTGGTTTCTGAGGAAACAAATCAAAATGCACAACCTATGGGTAAGATAGTTTTTCTTATTTTTAAAAAATAAATTTAACATTCCTTATAATTGCACTCTCTACTTTGTCTTAACGGTAGTTTTAAACGCACTTTCAGCCTCGTTAAGCGGGGCTGTTTTTGTTATAGGCCTAGTCTCAATCACGCTGTAAGCCTCGTCAAACGGGGCTTGTTATGTACAAATATTTTAATGCTAATTCGCTTTTTCTCGTTATTTTATAATCCTGTTCCGTTTAATTTTTAATGATAAATATCATTTTTCCATAATAAAGTAACCTTTAAATTCTAGAATTCACGAATCTTACGTCAAACACTCCTGCTTCGAAGCTGCAAAACACGAGAAATATGCTAAATGATTTGGTTTCCGCGGGCAATGAAACCAATCAAAATTCACAACCTATGGGTAAAATAGTTATTTATTTATTAAAAAATAAATTTGCGACCCGTTGTAATCTCGTTACGCGGGAGTGCATTTTTATAGGACAGGTCATTTTTATAGGACGGGTCACGCCTAAAGCCTCGTCAAGTAGAAATGTTTTGATGCAAATTTCTGACCCATTTTTTCTCGTAATTACTAAACTTTGCTCCGTTTTATAATTATACAATTTCCTATTCAAAATAACCTTTTAATTCTAGAATTGACGAATCCCTCGTCAAGCACTCCTTCTTCGTACCTGAAAAACCTCACACGACGGATTATGGGGAACGATCTTTTGAGTTTTTCCCCGATTACCAAAAAATCTGACGATACACGTGATGACATTTTGGATAATATTTCTGATATTCCCGTCAGAAAATCGAAAAGTGAAAGTAAGTTTTGTTAAGAAAGAAAAATTTATTATAAGATTTTAATTTTTGTTCTTAGTGCATTTTAATTTAACGTTAGAAAATTGCAGGGCGATACGGTTATAAGGTCCTAAGTTGTGACCCTTATAAGGGCAAGTCAGTTTTTTTTAATTTTTTGAATAAAAATTATCCATCCCAAAAAAACAAAAAATGTTACGAATTTCGAGTAGAACTTGTTGCTGTATAAAAAAATTTATATTTACATATATATTTTTAGTGGACACAGAAGACTGGATTTCACTTCCTGGCTTATTCAAGCCCGGTGTTCGCCTTGGTGTAAGTAATGTGGAACTGGCTTCACGCCGAGCCGGCCTTCGTCCGATTCCGCGAATGAACTATGCAGAATCGAGTGCAGATTCTACTCCACCAGAAAAGGTCAAAAAGGCCACAAAAACTGATGAATATGTCCCCGACTCTGAGGACTCAGCGACGTCCTAATAAATGTTTTATGCTGTATTAGACTTGCAATCGTGGGATAGAAATTTTCGCAAACATTTATTTTGAAAATCTGCCATTTTAAATAAGCGAGCAGAAATTTTCTTAGCTGAACGTACCTTCTGAAAATTCTATCTTATATTTGCCTTGCTTACCTCAATTGCTAAAAACGGGAACTTCACACGTGCACTGACAAAAAAGTCTGTCAAGTTCTCGCACCGGCACCGTCTAAATCACGTTTTTTTGTGCAAGGAGGTTAATTCGCCGAAATTTTTTACCTTTTCAGCACTGTTCTTGACAAGAAATGGATAAATTTCGGCAGATTAATCTCATGCCACAAAATTTAAAAAAAATGATTAAGACGATGTCCTAAAACCACGGTTAAGTTATTGCGACATTTTGTCAACCGTTGGTGTCAACCATTTTCCTTCTTTTTCCCAATAATTATTTTTTGGGCCCACTATCGTGTAGTTCAAAAGGAAAAATTGGTGCTCTGTTGCCTCTCAAACACATTGTGCAGAAAAATTAAAAAGGTGCTATTTTATATTTTTATACAGTATGCAAAATTCATGCCGTAATTCATGCTATCGAAAGAATTGTATACATGTTGCCAGACACACATGCCATATGAAATTGTCATACTTTTTGCGTTTTTTTACATATCATGATTTTTAGTTATCAAACACTCATGACTGGTCTGATTTTCAGATTTTGGATAAGAAATTGTCTTGTTTAATTATCAATTTTTTCTGCGTTTTTTTACATACAGGGGGGCCCAAAGTAAGGGCCACCTTTTTTTCGATTTTCATCAGTGTCAAAAGGTAGTCCTTACTTTGGGGTGGCCCTTACTATGCGAAATCCGTTTTCTCATAGTACACGTACGGGCCACCCCAAAGTAAGGACCACCTTTTGGCACTGATGAAAATCGAAAAAAAGGTGGCCCTTACTTTGGGGCCCCTGTAATATGTTTTTTGTGATGAAACACAAATGCCTTCACATTTTTTCGCCATTTTTTCATTTTACGTTTTTCTTAATAAAACACAAATGCTTTGTGTTATTTTCCCATACAACCCTGTGCCTCTGTTTCTGATGCTATGCGTTATATTGCCATGATTGCCATTATTGTCGTATTTAAATTCATGAAACCCTTTTTTCTTTTTTCTCTTCAAGATATTATTTTATTTTCTGCACAATTCCAACCAATTAAAAAGGATACACTCAAAAAACATATTCAAATTGCGTCATCATTTCAAAATCAGTCGTCAGCATAAAAAATTGGGAATAGGCCAAATTTTCGAAATTCTCCAAATATGTTAAAGCCTACGCGTAAATTTTCATTCTGCACAAACGGAGAGTTGTTTATAACACTAAGTTAGGGATTTTAAGCATGTTATAACAAAAAAAATGTCAGAACTGTTATCCATAAATAAAACAAACTATACTTAAAATCCCAATGTCAATAACCATGTTTTTCAGTTCCAGCGTCTTTCAGGCATCGTAGATAACGATTCTTTAATTCCAATTGGCTTGTTAGTCTGGAATTTGTTTTTGCATCACTTTATTAGTGTTAAATTGCGATTGAAAGTTAACCCTTAAATTCCCCATAACCGTGCAAAAAAAGTTGTTGTGATTTTATGAATAATTTAACACGACCCCATAATTTTTATATAATATAAATATTTCGCAATTGTTACGTATTGATTTTCCTTTTGTGCCTTTTTCGTATAGTGACTTTAGTTTTAAGAAACTTGTTAGTAAATATTATCTACATATTTGAACATATGATACCTGGGTAATCAGTATAATGGAAAATTTGTTATGTCTTCGATCTATTTTAAATGCCCGGGCAACTTGTGGAGCATTTATTGCGTCGTCGTATTGGTCGTCAATAACGACCAAACTATTTTTTTTTATTTGACTAAAGAAGTTAGACGTCGGAAGTCCTTCAGAATAAGTAACAGCCACATCTGGCAAAGTTAAGTGCCAATCAAGTCCTTGCGCTTTTCCGCCATCGCAACCAAAATAATACACATTTTTTATTTTTTTGCTAAAATGCTGATTTTTGACTAATTCTAACGCCATAGATGTTTTGCCGACGCCCGAACTCCCACTAATTATAATACTGGCGGGATGATGAAATTTAGCACTTTTGACTAATTCTCCTGAAAATAACAGAATTTTACAATAAAACCCTTTTTTTATAATAATAATTTACACTTTTGTACCTGAAATATTGCGCATGGTTTTACGCTGTGAATTATAAATTTTGGGCCGTGTTTGGCGTCTTTTGCTTTTTCAACTTCACGTGTCTCTATAATAACAATTCTATCCTGCAAAGTTACAAGCAGAGCAGCAACGTCTTCGCCTGTGTACTTGAAGTTGATTTTTTCGCCTTTAGTAACCGCTTTAAAATTATTGATGTATTTGTTCTCAGGATCTTTTATTTTCAATTTTAAAACTTCGAGAGTGCAGTAAACTGATTGCGATCCGTTGTAAAACGCAAAATTATTAACTTGCCCTCCGATCTCCATTTATTTTTAGTCAGTCATGTAAGCTGAACGCTGCACTTTTATGTTATGTTTGTTTTTGTGAAACGTAATATTTACTCAGTCAGGCCACGTAATGTTCAGAGGAAAAACAATCAGAAACTTCAAAATATGGGGCTTTTGGCTCTAGTTGATTATAATTTTATCAAAGAGCTTTGTGAAAAAATTGACCGCGATAAGCGAAATTTCACCGGTAAAATTAAGGAACTTGAAACCGGTAATGGCCGATCGACCGAGACGGGAAAAAAAGTCGACGAAATTAAAAGACTTTTACTATCCAAAAAACGAAAGGCGAAAGAAAAAAAACGATCGGCCAGAAAACAAAAAACGTCGAAGTCACTCTCAAGATTCCGTCAGGGAGGTTCCGAGAGTTCCGACACAAGCGGATCCGATTCGTCCAGCGGAAGTTCAACATACAACAAATCCGGAAGTGAATCAAACAACGAAAACGAAGAAAATTCAGGAGAATTTACAAACGAAGTCTCAAGACGCTCCAAAATTGACAGCGGAGCAAATTCTGAATAAAATTTACACAGACCCTAATTTCCCTTCGGCATACAGTGCAGACCTTCGGAAATTTCTTATGCAAAAAGAATCACTTTCTCGGCATAAACGGAAAATACATGTTTTTAAACGGCGTAAAGTTTTTGTCGGTGGACCGTACACACTTCTTCAAGCGGATACTATTTTTTACCGAAATTATGGGTATCACAATAAAGGCTATAAATATATTTTAGCAGTCATTGATTGTTTTTCCCGTAAAAACTGGGTCCGGCCTATGAAAACAGCAACAGCAGAGGAATCAGCAAAAAATTTAGATGATATAATTGCGTCAATGCCATACAAACCTACACAATTTGCCTCCGGTTTGAAGAATAAAATTACGAAAAAAAAAGTTAATCATTTTATTTTTATTAGATCAAGGGAATGAGTTTCATGTTAAACATCCCGCTGTATATCATGTGCTTGTCGAAAAATATGGCATGGTTATTTTCACTTTAAAAGATCCAAAAAAGGCTTCAATGGTTGAGAGGTTTATACGGACAATTAAGACTAGAATAGAAAGACATTTTACGGAAAATTCTACTGTTAAATGGATAGATGTGCTTCAAAAGCTATCCGATGGTATAAATAAAACTGTTAACCGCAGCATTGGAATGGCTCCCGATGACGTAAATTTTGAAAATCGTGACATTGTTTTTAATAAATTGTATGGCTCTCGCGCGCCACCCGCTGAATGTAAATATACCCTAGGTGACCTTGTGAGGTTACCATTAAAGAAAAATCTGTTTGATAAAGGCTATAACCTTCTTGGACGAAGGAATTATATCGAGTTACGAAAAAACAATCTGACGGTTCGGTTTGTTTTTATCACGTTGAGAGTTTGGACGGTGTTGAACAAGACAGATTTTTTTATGAACAAGAACTTAATTTGGTGATTAGGCATGAAGTATCTTCAACTTAATTCCGAAATGAAAAATTTAACAACCACAAACGATGGAATCGCCTGGGAATTGCCTAATTTGGAATTCGATCCAAATTGTCGCTTAGCAATTTCTAGTATATTTGCAACAACGGACGTTCAGAATAAAGACTGCGTACGAATAAAATCGAATTTAATTGAAGAAGATATTTTCAATTCAGATGGCGTTATCATGGTTTTTTCCGTTGTGAATCACTGTTTGAACTATAATCCGGTTACACTAGAATTTTGGAACATAGACTGCACACGACCTCGAACTCTTCTATTTACTTTCCGTGGTATTGACATAGCTAATATCACTTATATTCGTATTGTTATTGCTCTGGATATAATATAATAATATCTACTATATATAATGGCTAAAATTGGTTTATGGTGAGATTTGACAATTGAGGTTACTTTATAAAAAAAAAAATTTAGCAAAACCCGCTTTATACCGAAAGCTTTACGGGGTAAAGGCGGAAAAAGACGAAAACGAAGAAAGCGTAAAAATGGACGCCGGAAGCGTCGAAGTCGTCGCTAAAAAATTATGTAATTTTGGTGGGATATTCAAATTAGAACAACTAAAACGGTTACAAATTATAAGTTTGCCTGTATCAATTATAATTTTGGCTTATGGTCATTGGATTTCTATTTTTATAACAAACAAAAGTGTTGAAGTTATGGACAGCACGGGTTATCTTGGTCGAGATGGTTTACACACGTCTTTGGCAAATTTTTTGCGCATACATATTATTGGTAAAAAGTTTACAATAACGCCAAGACTACAAAGTGATCAATCAACTCTTTGTGGGATGTATGCCGTGACGTTTTTGTATTATAAAATTTTGAGTGGACAATCTTTATGCGACTTTTGCGAATTATTTTCGACAGATGTAAACAAAAACTCACAAATTATTAGAGAACTTTTCAAAACTATAGAAACGCTATGATGCCTGTTAATTATGAAAATAAGAATATAGTACCTATTAATTATACTGAACAAAGATTGGAGCGAGAAAGAATTATGAATTTCCACGGATATGAAGCCTTTCATTGCGAAAAGTGGTTTAAACTGTTTGGTGGCACTGAGCTATTCGTTATAGGTAATAGAAATAATTAAACTTCAATTATATTAAAAAATGGATGTAAAAAATTCTCGAGGGGTCTTACACGGAACTGTGAGTGTACGCGCTACTAATCTCACAACAGAGTAGCCGCTCTGAATCGAATTGTCCGTTTCGCGCGGCTACTTCAATAAAAAAATTCTTTTATTTAAATTTCAAAATTAATTTAGGATGGAAAAAAGGTGGTTGGTTGCTGATAAGAATGGGCAAAACCGGTGATCACTATCATTTCCAATTAACCGATCTCTTTCGTATGGCGCAAAACGAAGCTGAAGTCCAACGTCTTTTTTTGTTTTCGTGGATAAAACTTGACAATTTTGAAAAAAAAGAAGCCACAGGGTCTTGGAGACGAGTAGCTTATGGCGGAAAAACATTTTTGCAAGACTTTGATTTAGAGGTTATTGCCGTTAGCGGGTCCGGCAAATTTAAAGTTCGGACAAAGTGGTTCACAAAAGAGATGTTCTCATCGTATGTTTGGATGCGTCTTAAACACCAATGTCAACAGAAGCAAATTGACATGTCAGCATTAATGACGTCAATACTGATCAAACATTACGCCTGAAACTATTTACTTACAAATTGACTTACAAATTTACTCACACGAACTTTCATTGAAATAAATGTCTTAGCAAATATGTTTGGTTTTTTGAGCAACTCTGCTGATGATGATAGGGGAATAGAAGGCGCTAAAATCGTGAAACTTCCTGCTTTGTTCAATAATAAAATGAGAGGTCAAAAAAATTTTAACTAATATCTTAATATTTTATCTATGCCAAAAAAAGCCTTAAAATTTTGTGAACTCGAAAAAGATACCCTGGAATTTCAATTGGGTAAGGACAAAAGGTTTTTGAAATTTTGCGAAACGGAGCTTTCTCTTGAACTCGAATTGCCGGAAAATTACTGGTTCGATAATGACGCGGTTAGTAAGTTGTTCGAAAATTTGGAATTGGTGATAAATCATGTTGCTATCACCCGAAAGTCTACCGCAATGGATTACGCTGTCACAAATTTTATATTTAACAAAGTTTCTTTTGACGATTCTTACGTAAATAGCACAATGGATACAAATGGAATCTTTGACGTATTGTAAATAAACTTAAAATTTGTTTCCCATTTAAAATAGGTTTTAGGAATTATGATTCGGGCGAATTAAAATCGTATCTCACTGCTATACGGCGAAATCGTTACGCAGACACTATTTATAAACGTCATGTTCATGAAGGCGTGGCGTACATTATGCCGTGGAAAAAGTATCACTTTTGCATTAATTTAAACCATGGGTTGAGTCGCACTACCGACTGTTTACCAGCCAACACAGACGTCTCAATTAAATTACATCGCGCTCCTGCAAATTTTGCGCTAATGAAGATAGCTGATAATGTTAACGTGAAAAAAGCGTCAGACAACAGTTCTACCACGATACCTTTTAGTTATTCAGAAAGTGTTATCCCTGTTATTAATCCGGTGATATCCGCTTATTACGCATACTCTGGTGAGTTGGAACAAAGTATGTCCCGGATAAGATCTTCGAATATCGAGATACCTTTCATGGATTATGTTACACGCCGTACCGTTTTAGACGGAGGGCTTGCCAGTTTTGACATTAATTTGTTACAGGGAAAATTACCGATGTATATTATGTTTGTTTTTTCGTCACTGGAAAGATTAAATGGGGATGAGGAGAAGAGTCTAACGAAATTTGTCCAGGGAGAACTGGAATCATTTGACTTAATATTGGGTAAGAAATACATAATTACATTGGGATATCTCTACATTACACTCCCTACCTAGTAAACGGGTACCTAGTTAACGTGTACGATTTTCAGATTTCAAGATACTCGTTAACTAGGTAGGGACTGTAGGTATTTTTTATACAAAATTGTTTTGAATAGCGAAATTATTTTAGACCATGAATCAATTGCTGGCTATCCATTAACCGGTTCGGGGAATGCGGCTGTATCTTTTTATCAACATTATTTGAAGCAAACTCTAAGATACCAAAACCCATGGTCAAGCGGCGTTATGACTTTTCACGATTTCACGCATTCGTTTATTGTTGTTGCAAATTTGGATAAGATGAAAATTCGAGAAGGTTTATTACAACTGAAACTGAAATTCACAAAAACGCAGAACGAAAAGCAAGTTCTTCTTTGGGTGCCCGTTTACGATAGAAAACTGGTGATTGACCGTAATTTGGATGTTCTTGTCGAATAACAGATTTTCACTTCTTCACTTCTCAGACTGCTGCTTAAGTTCTTTTTTTAGTCGAAAAATTCTAGCACTCTGTAGTCCGATTTTCGTCTCAAGTTGTCTAATTGTTTTGAGCCTTTTGTTTTCGATTACCGCACTTTTTCTGTCCATTTCTTCTTTGGCCTAATATATTTACGTAAGTGATAAAACATGGAGATACAATGCACAAACATTACTCAAAATTTGCACTTGATTCCGAATATTTGCATTTTCCATTCGCAAAAACTTTGTAAGTGATCTTAACAATTATTAACTATAAAATAAAAAAACTTGTCATTCTCACTCTAGTTGTTCTATTAATTTATTTTTTTCTTGAAGTGTGGACATGCTGGTGCGCTTCAGTGGGGATCCGTCTCTTGATCTCTACAAAAATATAGATTTTTATTTAAAATATACTACGAGAGCTGAAATAAGAGAATCTCTCGGCGAAAATATCAAATGTCCGCAGTTTATACGACGGGTTAAAAACACTATTGACATCCAACCTTATCAAACTAAATTTGGCAATATTTCTTTATCTACGTTGACTCAGATAGAAGAAGACTTAAATATACAAATATTTATTTGGACAAAAAAAAACCAGAGGTCGCCCCTCATATTGTCGTGGGAAAGCTCTTCAGATGAACACAATAAACATAAAGTCCCTCGTGTTCACCTTTTTAGCAAACAATTTGACCAATACGCAAATCCTGATTTGTGCAATTTGTCCGTCACTTTAGATATTGAGAAGCTTACTAAGCAATATAATTACGATCCTTCTGATAATATGCGGCCCAAAAGGAAAATGACGTTTTTTCAGGCGGTTGTAACAGAATTATATCCTCATTTAGTTGGAACAGCGTTTGTAAAAAAAGTTGAACAGTGCGAAACAGTGTGGGGATCAAACGAATTTCGTTTAGACGACACAAAAAAGTTATACAAAATGTTTGGACTAGGGGTCCAATTATGGTCAACCACTCGAAAAAATCAGCAGAAAATAACAAAAAAAGTTTTTGATTCATACTGGAAACGTAAAGTCATTTTTGAACTTGAAGAATTTGAGGAGTTTGAAGTTATTTACACGCATTTAACCCTCACGTATATTTCGGACATTGCTTGTATAAATTTCTTTGGTTGTCCAAAAAAACATTGTTTTTTCGGGTCAAATAGAATATCTTGTTTACAAAAACATTTGCTGTACTGCCGCGATACAACTTTGGTGAAATACAAGCAGGTTAAATTCTCGAAACCTTCCACTAATGCTCGCACTGAACTTTTTGATGAAAAAATTCTTCCAAGTCCTGATTTTGAAAACATGATGTTTGCCGTTTTTGATATTGAGTCCTTAATGATTCCTCACCAAATTGAAAATATGTTTTCCCCTATATCTCTACACAAATTAGCATCAATCGGGATAGCTTGCAACTTTGGCTCAAATCGAGAATTTTTTTATTACCGGCGCGATATGAGTCCCGAGAGTTTGAAATATCTGATTAAGGAATTTATAGAAAAATTGTCAGATTTACGGTTAGAAATGGTTCGGAACATACCTATTTCAATTCGCGAAGGGTATTCGAATCTTTGTGAATTTGTTAGAACTCCGGCGTTTCAAATTTTATGCCCCGCAGAAAAAAATCGGCATACAGAAAAAAAAAATATTTTGAAAAAAATTCTGGAGTTTCCCGTTTATGCCTGGAATGGAGGTAATAGTGAGAATATTTTTTTCCAAAAATCAGAAAAAAATTTTATAGAACGATACGATCTGAACGTTTTGTTAAGCCCTATGATCGACCTTTTTTCGAAAGATCAAAAACTGTTTCAAAAAGTAAAATGCGTCAAACGTGGAACAGGGTATATGGAAATTCGATACAATGGAATTATTTTCCGGGATTTCTTGAATTATTCTGCGCCCATGACTTTAGGTAATTTTTCATTCACATTAAATAACGAAATTTTCAAAAAAAATATACGTTTAAGACGCATTTGCGCAAAGCTGCGGTGTGACATCAGTCTCAAAATCAATTTTCCCGTATGAACTGTGGCATTCTATTGAAGATATTCAAAATTGCTCTACATTTCCACCATATAACGCATTTAAAAGCTCCCTCAAAAAACCCGCAACGTCCGAAATTATAGCCGAATTTTTTGATGAAGTTCGTGCTTTTCTGACAAAAAATACATTTCAATCTTTAAGGTATTATTGGGTTATATTTTTTTGTAAAGTTTTAAATTGAATTAATTAGCGATATCAGTGATTATTACGGATTGGACATAAATATGTTACAGAAGTTTTTTTACATTGACAATTTTATGCTAATGGTAACAAGCAATGAAGCTTTCACATTTCTCAAATCTGCACTTCACACTTCACCAAAAAAATATGAATTGTCAAAGAACCAATTTGAGACTTCTTATTTTAATATGCTTCAATATTTACAGGGGTGTGTTTATTTTGTACTCACTTTTTTTTTACAGAAATATTTTTTTAATTTAAATAATTTTCATTTAAACTATTTGTAAATACGCCTACAAAGGAGTATAATTTAATGGACTGCAAGGTACTTCGTGACAGTATTCAAAAATATGCTGATGGATTCAAAACACAATGGTCCGTGAATGTTCACAACTTTATGTCGGTGAGTAGGTTTTAAACTGAAGTTCTTAGACAGTATACTTTTTAGAACATACTTTTATTTATGAGCATTTTTTCTAGTTACCAGGGGTCGCAGAACAAATTGCATATAAATTTTATGACGCCGGAGCTTGTCCGATCTACACATTTTCTGAAAAGTATGCTGATTTGAACAAGCAAATAAGGTCCCAATTGTGGGGCGGCATGACAATGGTAATGCACCGCATGATTCATCTGAATGCGTCCAACCGCATTCACCCAGACTGTGTATATGATGCCCCTAACGGCCAACCCTACAAAAATTTAACATTTTACGATTTTAATTCGCTTGTAAGTAAACTTATTTAACTACAGTGCTCCTTCCCTTGAGGGCCACCAATCCCTTAAGGGCCGCGATTTTTGGGCCGTGATGGTGGCCCTCAAGGGAAGGAGCACTGTAATTTATTTTAACAATTTTTCTAAAGTATCCGCACACGTTTCAACAAGACCTACCAACCGGACCCGGCCTTCACTTTCGGAAAACGGGCAATAAATTTAAGCTTGAATCTATGCATAATAGCGGGAAAAAAAGTTCAATGATGTGCATAGAATGGTTGGAATATCTAAATTGGTGTTGCCCCTACCAAACCAATATTCAACATGCACTTAATTTCGGTGAAAAAGAAGTACTCGGCTATAACATAGACGGCTATATAGAAATCCCCCAAGCCGAGGACACGCCGTATACCATTGGTTTTGAGTTTTATGGTAAGCCTGAGGTTTTATTTTTTGAATTTTATACTTTAAACAAAATTGAGGTTGTCTATACCACAAATGCCCTTTATGCTCAACAAAGACTTTGCAAACTCCTAAAGCACTCCAAGCCGACATCGAGCGTGCCATACGTCTGAACAGCGCCCTTGATGAGCTTCACGTTATGCGCAGTTGCCAATGGGTTAAACTCAAAAAAACATTGTCCTATACATCCCCACTTAGTTCATTTATTGGACGCAAACGCGATATTTCTTCGGATGAAATTATTGCCGCCGTCAAAAATAAAACATTGTTTGGTGTATTAAAACTGGATATTCGTACGCCTCCAGATGTTATTGCGCGTTACAAAAGGCTCAATTTTCCGTTTATTTTTCAAAAATTATCTGTGACTGAGGATATGTTGTCGCCCAAAATGAAAGAACAGGCTGCCGCGAATAACCGAAAATTTCCGCAAGAGTGCATGACACTTACATGGAACGCCTCTGGCATTATTCTCGCAACTCCCCTGATTTTGTTTTATCTCGAGATCGGGATGGAAATAACAAATGTTTATTGGGCATGTCAATATGTACCAAACAGACCTTTCCGACAATTTGTAGATGAAATGGTCGAGATCAGAGTTCAAAGTGTTGGCAAAAATGGGCCACTAGGGGATAGGGCAAAATTTACGTTGAACTCGTGCGTTGGTCGTTTTGGATTGAATTTATCCCACCATAGAAACACAGTTTTTGCGTTGTCCGAAAATTTGAGGCGTCACGTGCGAACTCCTTTACTTGATAGCTCGCGACAACTTGTGACCGAGTACGAAACAAATGTCCACGAAATTGTAAAGAAAAAAAGAGCTGATGTTGATACAGTTCCAGGCATTGGTATTTTATAAGCCCTATAAAAAACATTTCTTATCAAACAGTCCAAAACGGTCAAAACATATCCCACTTCCTTATAAATTACCAAAAAAGTCCACGTTAGCCTCTTCGTTTACCAATTGAGCAAATTGTGGTTTTTCAAGTTCGTGCACACCCTGTTTGAATTTTTGGAGCCAGATACATTCAAGTTTTGTTATCTAGGAAAAAGGTTGACTTATAGAAGCAGTGTTTGAAACGTTGGGAAAAGCAGTCATTTGATTGGTCAACTTTGACCAACGAATTTGATTGGCTTAATTCCCAATGCTTGCAACACTTCACTTTTTTAGCACATAATTATACTATAATTTTTGTTATACAAAAATAAAAGTACATCAACCTTTGCAAGACACAGATTCGCTTCTAATTGCCATGGTCAAAGACAGCATTCACGACCTTGTAATTCCAGAAAAAAAACAAGAATGGGATGAAAAAATTCGGCATATTTGGTTTGCCGACGACTCACCGCGTGGACAAAAGACTCCAGGCTTTTTAAAAAAAGAGTTTGAGAGTGACAATGGGACTTTTATAGCACTCAGCCCAAAATGTTATTATATCAATAGGGGCGCTAAGATAAAACGAAGTCATAAAGGGACGCCCAAACACGTAGATCTCGAATGTAAGGACTATGAAGACGCGCTATTTGACAACAAAATCCGAAAAATCTCATTTAATCGGATAAATGCGGATTCACGGGTGGGAAGTGCAACAACAAGGGCCACAACAAAGCGAGCGGTTAACCCAATTTATCTCAAAATGAGAGTAGGGCAGGATTAACATATTGAGTGAAATGAAATATAATTAAATACGCATGGTACGCTGCTACCCCCACATAGTTATGCAAACATATTTTTGTGGCCAGTTCACAGCACATCCTGTGAAGCTAGACTAGACATATATGTTAAACTATTTTAAAGCCGATGATCTTATTTCAGTTGAACCTTTTAAAATAAACGGGAATTATGTTTAATTTAAATAATTGAAATATATTTTAGAATGAACTTTTTCACACATGAAATAAAAAATTTGGTCGCATTATTTCCCCATGAAACTGCTACGCTAGAAGAAGACTTTGAACCGTTTGAGCTAGACGCAATCAATAATTTAGGACTCTTGAAAAATCAAGCACATCGATATCTAGGTATATTATATATATATATTTTACATGTACAAAAAAGACAACAAACATTTTATTTCATGTGTGATTAATACTTTTTTTGATTTTGTAGATACCCAAATACGATTTTTCCCGACGGCAGCTAGCAAAAAAGATCCGGAGTTACCCGCGGCGCACTCGGCATACATAACAATTTACCATGGAAACAAAACAAAAATTGAAGACGTTATTGAGAATATAATTGAAGCCCTAGTTTTGGTTTATAAATAATAAAACTATAATTTAAATTAAATTAATAATTATATTTACAAAACCATTAAAAAGATCCAAACTTCAAAATAATTATTGGTGAGCGAATTATTGTAATAATTTTCAGTAGTCATTATTGTTTCCATTATTAAGACGCCTGGTTTTTGTCATCATCCTCAAAAACGAATTCACCCTCAACAGAAAAAGAACTGCGTTTAATTTATCCAAACACCTGGAAAAGTTTCACTATAAGTTTACACGATTTTTTACTTAAAATTCCAATTGAAAGTATCATAATGAATTTAACAAACTGAAACTTTATCCGAAGGGTTCGTTAAATAAAACACAAATAATAACGGACGAAGATGATATAAAAGAGCTACGCGCAGAAATAACCGGCGACATGCTTCGGTAAAAAACGCTTAAAGATATGAAAAACCGTTAAAACATTATTAGTGACTCACTCGTGAGCAGCCATGATTTGAACAGGCGAGTTTTCACCGACAGTGGAATTCAATTACACAAAATTGTAGCGTATGGTGTACAAATAATTTTTTTTAAAAGTTATAGCCACAGTTGGCACTCTGGTACCCAAGATCTACCCAAAATATTTTTTTAATATTGCAGTTTGTATACCATACAGCAATTCAAATTGTCATCAAAAAACTGGCGTATCAATGGTGAAGATGAAAGAAAAAATTATGCATAATTTATCAACGTGAAATTTGCTTACAATGTAAATAAATTAAAAAAAAGTCGAGCGTTATTTTACAGTTATCTTACAGAATAGTTTAAACCATAAACATTTTTTTTAGAAAAAATTTAAACCGATTTAAACCATAAAAAAAATTTCGAAAAAAATTTTTTTCGACAAAAACATATTTGGTGAATTCCCACCCAGACAAAATAACACATCGCATTCTTTGCATATTTTTATTACAGTCAGGGGTCTCTCGATGTGCGAATTTTCGATTCTCGAAAAACGTGCACATCTAGGGTGATATGCAGACAAGTGCACATCGATAAAAATTTTTTTAGAAACATCCGTCTGGAAAAAGTGCACATTGATAAAGATTTTTTAGAAACATCGGTCTGGAAAAAGTGCACATCGAGAGTTGAATTCCGATAAAAAAAAACATGGCCTAAAAAGATGCACATCGAGAGATATCAACATCACGATCGTGTTATCATAAATGTTTTCTTGCAATTTATTTCGTGTACAATAAATATGTTTTTTAATATGTTTTTCTTGTCACTTATTTATAATTTTGTTTTTCAAAAATTTTATTTAATATTTATATAAAACATTAAAAGACATGATTTCGAAGTTTTTTTTTATCTAAAAAGCATGCTTCTCAAAAAAAGACTTGACCTTAGTGCAAAAAAAAACTGACTTGACCTTAGTGCAAAATACTGACTTGACCTTAGTGCAAAAAAACTGACTTGACCTTAGTGCAAAAAAAACTGACTCGACCTTATAACGATCGAAATGGCTGACCTTATAACCATCTCCTTAACAATTTTATAATAAATCAACTATTGTCTTTTTATAAAAAATCACGCCAGAAGTCAAACATTTTGAACTTGGGGCCTACACGGTTACCCGCCAAAACTAAACTCCCTTTGTGTAAATTACAAAAAGACCCGTGTCAAACGTCGACGACCTTTTTGAAATTGTTCGCAAAGGCGTCAATTAAACACGTAGAAAATTGATCATAAAATTGTAGCGTTTTTACTACAAAAAAAAAATTAAGGGTGGTAACCCCTATAAATAATAAATAAAATTTATTATATGTTTTATATAAATATCAATTAATATTTTTGAAAAAAAAATATAAATTTATCCAGAAAAACTTATTAATACAAATTACAGTTTTTGGCAGGTGAAAGTGTCGCGTTCTCGTGTCCACAACTGTAGATGAATAAAAAGAATAATAAATACGGATTCCAAATATAAATTCGTAGTGATAAAACTTCCATATGTTGACAATTATCGGCGATTCGTCGATTCCAGTTGCACCAAAATCATCATTGATCTGAAAAAAAGACACACAGAACTACCGGATATTTAAACACATATAGTTAATAACGTTTTGTCTAAATTATGAATATTACTATAAAACTATAACTATGGACTATGGATAACTATAACTATAAGAGCAATTTCAGGTTTTAGGAAGTGGCCACATTCCGTCGCGAGAAATTGCCTTAACGTTAAAATGTCCAAAAACATTTCAAAGAAAATTAAGAAACAAGAATATTTTACAAACAAAATATATTTGAGAAATTTGGTCAAAATAATTCGAATTTGTACTAAATATTTGATCAACTAGGACATTAAGCGAACAATCTGTTCACGTAAACCAATAACAAAAAATTATAAGAATCAAACGATAAC
>SCLG01000862.1:0-29718 GCA_004367875.1 Oikopleura albicans
CGATAGACGTCGGGTCATAAAACATACAGGTTTTCTTTCCGATTGAACCTTACGTGCACTTTTTAATTAATCAAATTTGGGCCTTACTACCATATGAGATTTTTTTAATCAACAACTTTGTGGTTATAAAGATAAAAAATATTTATTTTGTCCAATAACCGTCTAACAATAATTTCTAAAAAGTGGACAGTTAACGGCAAACAGCGTAGGCGATTTGCTCGGATCTAAAATAGACGGGTAACTGCGCACTCTATACGTTCGACTTACTTTCCCGAAGATTATCAATTTTATTGGGCATTTCGTGAACATTTTTTAGGAAATTTTCGAGATTTTTTTTTTGTTGCTAAATTATTTTTACTTTCTTTCGAAACAACCTATAGTCAACGTTTTAATTTTGTGTGACCTAAAAAAATGATCAATATTATGAAGAAGTTTTACATGAGTGGTAAGGAAAGGATTGCGGAAATGAAGAAGCAGAATAAATAATACAGTGGGTTGTGGTTAGAAGGAGCATTTGAACTGCATCCTAACTTTTGAGCATCACCGACTGGTTCGATATCATCTATGTGTCCAATGTAGTCCTCACGAGGAACATCATCTTTTCGTAATCTGTCACAAATATCCTCCGACGTTTTTTCACGTTCTTTTATCGGATACTTTTCGAAGTAAATAATATTAAATTTGATCGAAGGTTTTAAAAACCATAATGACGGAAAATAATCTTTTCGAAAGATGGCTTTTTTCTCAAAAAAGACATGATTTGCAAAAAAACAAAATCAGGGAATATCTATAATATTGGCGTTGTTGGTTATAAGGACAGAGTGTAAAAATCAGTGGTTTTAAAAATTAATAGATATAATTTTTCCCATTACAGACTGTAACTTACAGTTATATCCGTTTTGACTAAAAAATGACTTGACCTTATAACCAACAAATTTTATATTCGCTTTTTTAGATTTTTGACCAAAAAATTACTTGACATTATATTTATACCTTCATAAGGTTCGAAAAAGACCCTATGACGACCATTTTTTTTAACAGTAAATCTCCAGAGAGCAACTTTTTTGTCTGACTTTGTTTTGGGGATCCGATTTTTGTAATGTATATCCGAGCCTAAGGCAGTGAGCCGATTGGCAAAATCAACTTTTTCTGAAGGACAGGTCACTTGTTGACCTTTGGAAGCAGAAGCGGGACAACAAGAATCCGCCATTACTAAAGCTAAATTTGTCTTTGAGAGCGGTCTTATACCGTATGAGCGCCCGGTACATTCTTCGAATGATGTGTTGCCATTTTTCACCTGAAATATTCTGACTAATACTCCATGCAAAACGTTTATTGAAAATAAGAGCGATCAAATCTGTGACAATGCAGCCCCGCAAAGCGGTTTTCGATATGTCGCGATAAACTAAGAAGCGAACTGGCCAATAACATCCGCTTTTTACCAAGTTTTTAGCCGTTCCTTAACATGATTTTTTTTCAACGCGATTCATTTTTAACAGACCAGAAAATTTAGGATAAACCTTAACATAAACTAATAAAATTAATACATGCGACGTTACATGCAACGTTACATGCGCCGTATCACACAGTGTATTACACAGGGTGCGCCGTTATGTTTCACAAATAAATTCGAAAAATAGTGAAACATAATGGCCCGAGCGGGAAAAAGTGAAACATAGCGGTGAAACATAGCATAGTGAAACATAGCATAGTTACATATAAATATATGTACTGTGCATCATGTTTGTTTGTTTACTTTATTCCAGCACTATTTGCTCATTCTCCTTAAAAAAAAGAAAATAAGGGACCAGAATTGGAATAAATAAGGGACCTACGCCTAATTCGCCTTTCAAATTTACACCCCTTGCGCTGTTATCTTGCAGATGTCCCCGTTCGTTTCGTTATCTTGTGGATTTTTTTCATGCGAAAGTAGCAAGATAACAGAGTACAGGGGGTGAAACATAATAGCACGGGCCTGAAAAAATGGAACATAACGGGGTGAAACATAGCGGCGCACCCTGGGACCCAAGTAAGTAACAAGGGCTTGAATACGAAAATAGCGAGTTTCTTTATTACCTGGTACGAGCAACTAGCCGAATAAAAATCCGGATAATCTTGTTTTTTGACAAATTGATAAATTGAGTACTCCTTAAAGCAGGGCCGGGCTGTATTATAATCATTTATGAGATCGTCTTCAAACTTATTGGTTACGGGGCCATTTTGCTGTGGTTTGTCACAAATCCCCTGATAATCCGTCATATTATTTTCGGCAAAAAGGCCCTCCTCCGTCATCGCCTGAAAAAGCAGCGGATCGATAATCCCAATATGTTGACCAATCAGTTTACTCTCATTTCGTTTTGTTGGCGTAGACGTCAAAAATATATACCCAAAATAGGATGCCTTTCGAAATTCGAAAAAAATACACCCAGGTCCTAAGGAAAAATCACCTGAAATAGTTCCAAATTGAAACTTCCAATTACAGGCGGGGTGGTTATAAGGTCTATAACCTAGAGGTATGCTTCTCAAATAAACTGACTTGACCTTGGTGTGAAAAAAACTGATTTGACCTTAGTGAAAAAAACCTACTTGACCATATAACGACACAAATGGCTGACCTTATAACCAACCCCCCCCTGTAACCTTTTTTTCGTTCCAACGATCTTGACCGTTCAAACGTGTTCTGAAAAATAGTAAGAACGCATTTTGAACGTTTTTGTTTAATAGAACGAAAAAACGTTATAAATGACCAAATCTTTATAGCAAAAAATTGCAAAAAAGAAATGATTTTTGCCCACTTATAACTCAAGCTCAAACCACCCTCCTTGAAGTATAACCTTATAAGTATGCGCTTCTCCCAGGAATTTTAGTTTTTAGTTTGGACCTTATACTAGTAGTATGGGGTAAAATAACGTGCTTCTCGCTTTCTCAAATTTTGTATTCTAATCGGCTTAAAAACTAGAAAAAAAGAGAAGCGCGATATTATACTTCATACTGTAGAACCAACCGGTTATGGGACCTAGTCTCCGACCACTACTGTATAATTACCACTGGATTTTGTAATACCAGTTTTCATTCAAAAAAAAACTGCGTTGGCACCCTAACCCAAAGTCATCAATAATATAACAGGCCAATCTGCCCTGGCAGCATTCTTGATTGCACTCGTCGCCGTCGGAACTTCCCGACCAGACGCCACACTCTAATGCACTCAACCGCTGCTGCTGTTTTAATTTTTGAATTTCTTTTTTGACTTTTTTCGTCAAATACTCGGTGCCGACCTGGAACCCGTTGACGACCATTGTGGTGAATTCTCGTTTGTCCAAATCGAAATCGCGACTCTCGCCAAGATGCCACGCCCGAGACATTAAAAATGAGCTGAGTGGGGTTTTTCAAAAAAACAAACCGCACAATGGTCTTTAGCGGTTAAGTAGGGCATTAATCAAACATGCATGTTGAGGCGCCGATTGGACAGTTTAATATCCGGTCTTTATATAATTAAAACAAATGGCAAAGATCATGTACAAGGTATATCCCCTTATAACCAAACTTTGCTTTCGGCACTTTAGCTCATTTCTCCCTTATATTCCGATACATTTTCATTACAGGGGGTCTGGCTATAAAGTCAAGCCCAAAAAACTTTTCCACCATAAGACCTCAGTGTTGGGAAAAAATTCAAAAAGATATGATTTTTTAGAAAAAAACTATAAAAAGACATGATTTTTTAGAAAAAAAAAAGTATAAAAAGACATTCTAATATAAAAATATGTTTGAAGGATATAATTGGTACGCGGGGTTGGTTATAAGGCCTGAAGGAAAAAAGACCATGAAACCTTAAATAAATTAAAAAAAACATAAGACCTTATAACCGTCTTTAAATTACCACCATAAGAAAATAATGCATCAAAAAGTTCAAAATACGTGATTTTATAGTACAAAAAGCGTACAGAGGGGTTGGTTGGAAAAAAATTTCCATCATAACCCCTAGTGCTGGGAAAAAAGTTCAAAAAGACATGTTATAGAAAAAAAGGAGAGGGTATTCATCCTAAAAAACTTAAAATAGACATGATTTTAAAGAACTTTTCTCCAAAAAATGATTCTTAAAAAAAAAACTTAAGAGTAAACTGGACCTTTTAAGGTCTAAACCTAAAGTTAACAACACTGACTTGATCTTAGTGTCCCCCTTTGGTCAAAAAAAGTAAAAAAAAAAAATTCTGAGTACATGTATATCAGGTAACGTAGAAATTTCGCGTATTTTTGAAAGAAAAACCGTGCCTATAATTAGCAGACTGTGAGTAAACGTAAGTGCCAGGTGTATAACTAGCCGCTCGTCTATAAAACAGCGGATATCGATCTTGCCCATTAAGATCACCATATTTGCCCAAATCTTTTTCGATGGTTTTTGACTCGCCAACCTTTGAATTGTCATAAAACCGCACGAGGCCGCCTCGCGTCGCCAAAAACGCAAAATCAATGTCGGCCGATTTGTCTTTTTGTAAAAAGAGTTCGGTCCATAAGGTCATTGGCATTGCGGTCATCCAAACATCGTATAATAATGAGTTTATCATACTGTCTTCGCAGTCGTACTCTGTCGGCTTATCTAGGTTAAAGATGTTTTTTGGACAGTTGCATCAAAAATCTCCAAAAATGGAGTTGGTGTAAAAAACCAGATGAATTTATAAGATTATTCTCAGCTGAAAATGAACCAGTTATATTCTCAATGAATTTCTCAAAATATTTTGAAATTAATAACAATTCCACAACTGGACCAATTGCTTTCTTATTGGCCAGAGCTTGACACACGGCTTGTGTATGGCAATTACGTAATTTTCCCGTCGTGACTTGATTCTGCCTACGCAGCAATTCAATGTGAATTAAGAATCTAACTGGTTCATTTTCAGCTAGGAATCACCTTATCAAGCAATAAAACCCAAAGATTCCCGAAAAACATTAGAAAGGCGACATTTTTCAAAAGAAAGAAAATTTTCAACTACGAAGGTACAAGAGCTACTAAGGTACAAGCGGTGGGGTTATAAGGTCAGAGCCCAGAAACTGAGTTGACCTTAATTCATTTTGAAAAAAACTGTCATGACCTTATAACCATCTGAAAACATTTTTCTACCAAAAGACACTTTGGATTTCATAGAAAAAAAAGTGTAAAAAGTCCAAAAAGACATGATTTTAGTTGAAAAAACCGTCTTTTTTGAACTTTTAACATCTAATCGAAAACAAATGAAAATGTACATATGCAGTTATTTGCCTGCTAAAGCTTTTTATGTTAAAAAGCTTTTGAAAACAAAAATATAAAGCAAGGGTAAAACGCGAATTGGAATGGATTTGAGGAATTCGTTGAGTGAAAACTAAAATTATATAAATACTAAATCGGTGCATATGATTAAGATTAAAATATTACAATATTTTAATATATATTTATTTTTGTTTTAATGTAAAAAAAAACGATCTAAACTTGGTAGCAAATTGCCCGCGTACATTGTTTAATCGGGTTACTACCCCAAATAAATCTTTTAAAAGGCTTTTATTTTATTGTTAATTTATATATGCATTAATTCCTTGAAAATCAATCTCACCTGATAGATACTCCAATAAAGCTTGGGTTTGATCAATTTCGTCACATTTGGCGCCATCTTTGCTTTTTTTAAGTCGACAAAAACTCCAATTTTTCGCGATTTGCATCTGCTGGAGTCCATTGGTTAATCCGTTATACAATTCACNAAAACTAGTAAAGATGCCTGTTTTTATGCAAAAGGACCCATATCAAATTGCGCCATAAAAACAAAACAACGCATTCAAAAAATTATTTTTTTCTTGTTTCGAATTCAAATTAAAATTTAAAACAAAGTATTAAAAATCGTTTTTTGTTTATAATAATCAGAGGCTGAGATATTAAGTGAAAACTAGCGATGGTAACACATGTGTTATCGCTGTACGGTCTCGGGTTAATGTAAAAAAAACGATCTAAACTTGGTAGCAAATTGCCCGCGTACATTGTTTAATCGGGTTACTACCCAAATAAATCTTTTAAAAGGCTTTTATTTTATTGTTAATTTCTATATGGATTGTTAATTCCTTAAAAATCAATCTCACCTGATAGATACTCCAATAAAGCTTGGGTTTGATCAATTTCGTCACATTTGGCGCCATCTTTGCTTTTTTTAAGTCGACAAAAACTCCAATTTTTCGCGATTTGCATCTGCTGGAGTCCATTGGTTAATCCGTTATACAATTCACAAATCAGTGATTTTCGTGGAGGTATTCGCCCAGAATAATTTTGCCTGGATTGGGGTTATTTAAGAGGAATAAAACAAATACAAATTTTAAAAATTTGGGGTATAGAACTGGTTTACTTTTAAAGTCTACTTCCGGTTACCGGAAGTGATGATTAATTCTCGAAGATTTTTTTTCGTACAAGGGGTTGGCCAAGGGGTTCAAAAACTGTCTTGGCCTTAATTCACCTTGAAAAAACTGACTTAACCTTATAACCATTTGAAAACAATTTCGACCACTAATTTTTTTCCACTATAAGTAGTGCTGGGAAAAAAGTTCAAAAATACATGATTTATAAAAATGAAGTGTAAATTGATCGCATTCAAATGGCTGACCTTATAACCAACCCCCTTTTATTGACAAACGTATTGACAAACGGTTTGGCATGGAACACGAAAAGGGTGTTGCTAAAACTTCTGAAAAAATTTCAAACCGGAACCAAAACCGGAAATACCCATAATTACCGGTTAAAGATGATGCAGAATCAGCCATAGATACAGAATTAGGTCACAAATTTTATAGGTTAGAAAAAATCCTATAGGCTTAAGGGGGTCATATTACCGATTTATCGGGTCAAATAACAAAATCGTCCTATGGGGACGTGAATTGAGCTAAATTGACCTTATAACCCGCTGGTTCATGTGATTTGTTTGAACTCTTCTAAAATAAACCCAATCCTATTATTCTGATTTCGGTCCTTTTTGTCACATGTGTCGAAATTGACCGAATTTTTGACTCGCATATTTCGACTAAAATCGGACACAAATGTTGTATTTGAGTTTCGACTGAGCCGTGGCAGTGCAATTCCGATAATAAAATCGGCTAAAACCTTCTTTAGCGTATAATCATATTGAAGGGCGATAAAACGGCGACAGGTTAACTCGTCGCAATCTATTGGCATTCGGGTAAAGAGGCCGTTAATCGTGATTAATTCTTTATCGTTCTTCACGTCGCGCACACCATTTAACAGCTTTTCTTCCATTTCACTAATTTTACATAAATTAATTAAAAATAAAACTCATACACAGAAATACGAATCGATAAAGGCGTTCTGTTTGAGCCCGACACAAAAAAAGCTCCGAGGTCTTTTTGAGAAAACGTTTTTTCGGTGAAATTACAAGNAACCGGAAATACCCATAATTACCGGTTAAAGATGATGCAGAATCAGCCATAGATACAGAATTAGGTCACAAATTTTATAGGTTAGAAAAAATCCTATAGGCTTAAGGGGGTCATATTACCGATTTATGGGGTCAAATAACAAAATCGTCCTATGGGGACGTTAATTGAGCAAAATTGAACCTATAACCTGGTTCATGTGATTTGTTCGAACTCTTCTAAAATAAACCCAATCCTATTATTCTGATTTCGGTCCTTTTTGTCACATGTGTCGAAATTCACCGAATTTTTGACTCGCATATTTCGACTAAAATCGGACACAAATGTGGTATTTGAGTTTCGACTGAGACGTGGCAGTGCAATTCCGATAATAAAATCGGCTAAAACCTTCTTTAGCGTATAATCATATTGAAGGGCGATAAAACGGCGACAGGTTAACTCGTCGCAATCTATTGGCATTCGGGTAAAGAGGCCGTTAATCGTGATTAATTCTTTATCGTTCTTCACGTCGCGCACACCATTTAACAGCTTTTCTTCCATTTCACTAATTTTACATAAATTAATTAAAAATAAAACTCATACACAGAAATACGAATCGATAAAGGCGTTCTGTTTGAGCCCGACACAAAAAAAGCTCCGAGGTCTTTTTGAGAAAACGTTTTTTCGGTGAAATTACAAGAAAAAGTTTTTTGGAGAAGACCTTTTTCGGAGAAATTACAAGAAAAAGTTTTTTGGAGAAGATCTTTTTCGGAGAAATTACAAGAAAAATTTTTTTGGAGAAGATCTTTTTCGGAGAAGAACTTTTTCGGAGAAGAACTTTTGCGGAGAAGAACGTTTTCGGAGAAATTACAAGAAAAAGTTTTTTGGAGAAGAACTTTTTCGGAGAAAATATCTAAACATAACTGTGCCTGAGATCAGTTTTTTTTTCGAAAAAACCTATTACAGAGAAAACGTTTTCCAAGAAAAAATTTTTCCAAAAGTCAAGTTTCTTGCACAAACTTTTTGCTGAAAAATCTTGTTCGCTGAAAGACCACTGTGCCACACAAAATTTACTTTTATAGGAAGGAAATTTTTTTATACACATGTTTTTTTCTTCTGGCGTATCACGAAAAAAAGGTTCGAAAATGTCTGAGGTAAAAAATCTAAAAAAGCATGATTGTGTCCCAAAGACCATATGATCCATAAGACTTTATAATGGGCAAAACCGCAGACCTTATAACCAATTTTTACTGTAAAAAATAAAATAAAAAACACAACTCCAAATTGAGTGAGTCGTAAAAAAATACTCACCGAGTATTTAGGCTCTCAAGTTGATTGATGCTCATACTGCGATATGTTTTTCGTAATTTCTTCGATCCATTTTCGTATAATTTGAGTTCTGGATGAATTGTTACGTAACCGGTTTTAGTCATTAAAAAGGCATAACCATTTGGGCCCAGTTCATGGGGTCGAATTTTTCGTCGCAAATAGTTAACCGGTATGTCGGTACCACCAACACCCAAAAGCGCGTTATACTGCTCAAGCTTAGTTTCATAATGATAATCGCGACTCGTTGAATAATTATAAATCGCTAAATTATGGCTGTCCAATCAGACAATTACAAAAGTAGTGAAGTCTTTTATAATACAGTATGAGGTATAATAACGCGCTTCTCGCTTTTCTAGTTTTTTGGCCTATTAGAATAGAAAATTCGAGAAAGCGAGAAACACGTTATTTTACCCCATACGGTATGGGCCAACAGTGAAAAAAAGAAATTACATTTTTAATTGTGGTATACTCATTTTTTACACTCAAAAATCATTGTTTTTAAAATCAAAACTGTTAATTATAATTATTAAATAATTAGAAACAGGAACTCAAGTAATCACTTATCTACGAAAGTTAACAAAGCGATAGGTAGGGTCGCTCACGCGAACTTTTCCTCGAATTTAGAAGTCCCTCAAATTGCGTGATTTTTTGATATATATGGTAAACAACCACGGCGCATCTTCGGAAAATTGTTTTTAAAAGTTTCTAGACGTTTTCAATATCGTAGGAAATNGCCAATCATCGATCCGGCGTACATTTGACTCCACCGCGGCACCTTAGAGTTAGAATTTGAACTCGCACTTGCCAGCTGGCGATTCATAACATGAAAATAACGCATCACATTTTCCTTGACGTCGGCGGTTGACGCAATATGCGAGAAGTAGCCATGATGATTACAGGCAATCTTCCCCAAAGGAGACGCATTTTTCAAGTCCTTCCCGATGAGGTAGGTAAAAATGCGCGTTCGTTTAACACTAATCTCAGGGTTTCGAAATTGAAAAAAAAGTTATCAATTCTTCGAAAAAATAGCGAAACATTTATTGGAGGTTACTAGGGTTTCAGAAATTGTGGCCCTTAGTTGACGACCTCCCTATATCATATAGACTTTATTATGCATTTTCACATAAATTTTTAGAAAGTATTAGAAATACAAGGGGTCTGGTAATAAGGTCAGACTCAAAAAACTAACTTGACCTTATTGCAGTTTGAACAAACTAACCTGACCTTATAACCACCTGAAAAACATTTTCTACCATAGAACCATAATGCTGGGAATTAAATAAAAAAGACATGATTTTGTAGAAAAAAAAATGAAAAATGCATGATTTTTAAGATTTTTTTCCGAAAAAGCATGCTCTGACGGTCAGAGTCTGACCTTAGTGCAAAAAACTGACTTGACCTTATAACGGTCATAACTAGAGAATTTATAACCAGATCCCCCCTGTAGACTAAACGAATGAACATAATTAATTAAAATGTATAGTGCGCAGGGTTCAAAGCTATAAAAAACTCAAAAAGTTTCAAGTCAAATCGTTAGAACGTAGGCGTCAACGTTGGGAAAAATCCCCCAAAAATGAGTCAATTCAAATGTAAATTTTCTAAAAACCGGCTCGACTCCTCGAAGTTGAAAATTTTTCGCAATTTCGACCCGTGTCTAGTTGGATAAATGGTTTCGGCATAATCAAAAGTTTCTTTATGATCACCCAAAACGCCGTCGGTCATGATCATGATAGCTCGTGAAGCACTTGACAAACGTTGCGACTCACTTTGAAAGTTATCCAAAGTTTCATAACTTTTCAAAATAACGCCCGTGAAATTGGCGACGCCCTTGGTCTCCATATTTTGCAAGAGGGCCATAAATTGGGACTTGTTTTTGTCCGTGGCCCGAGCTAGCGTTTTGTTGAAGCAGGGATGCAAGAAATTGATTTTATCATTGAAATGAATAACTGTAAAATAATCACGATCCGATAATGTCGAAATTATCGTTCGAATTGTCAAAATAGCCAGAACCTGACTAGGGTACAAACAATAAATTTAAAAATGAAATTTAAAACGCAAAATAAAAAAATAACTACAGTCCTTAACCATTTATCGGTCGTTTTCGGTTCTCGAAAATAGCGTCCGATAAATGAGCATCGTCACAAAAGAGGTCATTTTTTTATTAGAATGACCCCATTTTGGCCAAAAAAAAGCGTCCGATAAATGGTTAAGGACTGTATAGGATATGAATACACCCTCTGAGGCTTCATCGGGGAACTTTCGCCTTCGGAAATCAGACATGTACCGGGCCTGATAAACCCATAGGGTGGTCGCCTAGGATATAATATATAAGTGGCCTGAGCGACTTGAAACTGGAATTTTGACGGTTTTTGCGGTTTTATTCCTAACCGGTACAATTTGCAGGCTTGAAAATACTACCATCGACTCCCCAGGGGTCGATTACCCCTAAAAATAATCTTAATCGGTAAATTAAAGCAACTTCAAAATCGGGTAAAAATCCCAGGCGACCACCCTAAATATCTGCTTAGGCGCATAAAAAACGGCTCGATAAACTAACGAGACAAAAAAAGTGGTCCAAAAAGCCTGCAAGCATGTATACAAATTTTCAGGAGAACACATTTTTATCGCCATTTTGAGAAAAAAAAAATCACAACGAAATTTCGAACGATACGAATGTTCGTGGTGCATTTTTATAAGAAAAAAGGTTGTACAGTCCTTACTTTCGTTTTTGATTCCTCTTTTTCATTTTCAAAAATCGAATCGTTATTTACGATAATTTTGCTAATAAGCCGATTTTTGAACGTTTTGAAGATATTTTTTGCAAAAAGATTTCTTTGAGTAAATACTGTATTTAATTATAATTTCTAACACATTTTCAAGACTATTTGTACTCTAAACCTGACGAAATCCTTTCATTGATCCCGACGCATCTAAAACAATAACAACTTCTTTTGGGTAGTTAACTGACGCAATATACCAGGGCTCGAAGCGCGCGTCGTAGTCGATTGGTCGGCCAACCACAGGGTCCTCGAGGCGCCACTTAAGGGATGGGTAAAAACGAGTGTACCCAAACTTTGAGGCAAAATACTGCCAAGAAAGCACTTGCCCGTTCTTGCGGTTTGACGCAAATGTTCCATCCAAGCGGCGAGAAAAATCAGCACCTAATGCCGGATGCAAAATTTTTGTTTTAAATTCGAACATTTGAAACATTATTGTTTGAACATTGGTTATAAGGTCAAGGTCCAAAAATCTGAGTTAACCTTTGAAAAAAACTGACTTGACCTTATAACCATCAGAAAAAAATTTCGACCACCAAACATTTTTTCCAAAACAAGTTCAAAAAGACATGATTTGTTGAAAAAAACATAGGGGGAGGCAGGGCTCGGCATAATTGGCTATTTTTTTGGCTCGGCTCGGCTCGGCTCAGTCGAGCTCAAAAATTCTTGCTCAAAAATTCTTTGGCTTGGCTGGGCTCGGCTCGCTATAGCTCAAAAAATCAGGCGAGCCGAGCCAAATAGCATTTTTTGGCTCTGAGCGAACCAATTGTGCCGAGCCCTGGGGGGGAGGTCTTGAAAAAATGACTTGACCTTATAACTTTCACAACTTCTGACCTTATAACCAGACCCGCTGTATTAATTTAGACGCGAATTACTTTAGATAATTGCCTTCAATATGACCTAATTCCCCTGGGGCCACCTCTAGGGGTCATTCCCGGTAGATTCCAATTTTACTAGTCCGCTGCTCGCTCAGGCTGTCGAGAAAAAAAAACGAGAAAGAAAACGAAGTGTTTTTTGGCGCTACTGAGACTGCTGAAATATAAAAAGGTACTCTAACCACACAGGAAAAATTATTTCCGTAAATACGNGTGGCCCGAGCTAGCGTTTTGTTGAAGCAGGGATGCAAGAAATTGATTTTATCATTGAAATGAATAACTGTAAAATAATCACGATCCGATAATGTCGAAATTATCGTTCGAATTGTCAAAATAGCCAGAACCTGACTAGGGTACAAACAATAAATTTAAAAATGAAATTTAAAAACGCAAAATAAAAAAAATAACTATAGGATATCAATACACCCCCTGAGGCTTTCGCTTTCGGAAATCAGGCATGCAACGGGCCTAATAAACCCATATGAGTAGGGTGTCCGCCTAGGATATATTATATAAGTGGCCTGAGCGACTTTAAACTGGAATTTTGACGGTTTTTGCGGTTTTATTTCTAACCGGTACAATTTGCAGGCTTGTAAATACTATCATCGACTCCGCAGGGGTCGATTACCCCTAAAAATAATCTTAAATTGGTAAATTAAAGTAACTTCAAAATCGGGTACAAATCCCAGGCGACCACCCTAAATATCAGCTTAGGCGCATAAAAAACGGCTCGATAAACTAATGAGCGAAAAAAGTGGTCCAAAAAGCCTGTCAGCATGTATACAAATTTTCAGAAGAACATTTTTATCGCGATTTTGAGAAAAAAAAAATTCAAAATTTCGAACGATACGAATGTTCGCATTCTTATGGGAAAAAAAGTTGTACAGTCCTTACTTTCGTTTTTGATCCTCTTTTTCATTTTCAAAAATAGAATCGTTATTTCCGTTAGTTCTGCTAATAAACCGATTTTTAGTTTTGAAGATATTTTTTGCGAAAAGATTTCTTGGAGTAAAGACTGTATTTATATTATTTATATTATAGTATATTTAATTATAATTTCTAAGATATTTTCAAGACTATTTGTACTCTAAACCTGACGAAATCCTTTCATTGAACCCGACGCATCTAAAACAATAACAACTTCTTTTGGGTAGTTAACTGACGCAATATACCAGGGCTCGAAGCGCGCGTCGTAGTCGATTGGTCGGCCAACCACAGGGTCCTCGAGGCGCCACTTTAGGGATGGGTAAAAACGAGTGTACCCAAACTTTGAGGCAAAATACTGCCAAGAAAGCACTTGCCCGTTCTTGCGATTTGACGCAAATGTTCCATCCAAGCGGCGAGAAAAATCAGCACCTAATGCCGGATGCAAAATTTTTGTTTTAAATTCGAACATTTGAAACATTAGTGTTTGAACATTGGTTAAAAGGTCAAGGTCTAAAAAACTGACTTGACCTTATAACCATCAGAAAAAAATTTCGACCACTAAACATTTTTTCCAAAACAAATTCAAAAAGACATGATTTCTAGAAAAAACATAGGTGGAGGCAGGGCTCGGCATAATTCGCTATTTTTTTTGGCTCGGTTTGGCTCGGCTCAGTCGAGCTCAAAAATTTTTGCCCAAAAATTCTTTGGCTGTGCTCGGCTCGACTCGCTATAGCTCAAAAAATCGGGCGAGCCGAGCCAAATTGCATTTTTTGGCTCTGAGCGAGCCAATTGTGCCGAGCCCTGGGGGGAGGTCCTGAAAAAGCGACTTGACCTTATAACGTTCACAACTTCTGACCTTATAACCAGACCCGCTGTATTAATTTAGACGCGAGAGTTAATTTAGATAATGGCCTTAAATATGACCTAGTTCCCCTGGGGCCACCTCTTGGGGTCATTTCGTTGATTTTATTTTTAATTTGGAGGCCGGCCTTGAACAACGTTTCGGTCTTTAGCATAAACGTTAAATGGAACATGAACAACAGAACGCTCAAATGAAATATTAATTTGGCCAGATCCATAACATTGGTTTGATTCCATTGTCGGAATAGCTTGACGCAGATTTTTATATTTGTCATTTTGGTCGTCCTGGGCGGTATTCAGAAAACCGGCATTATAATAAACCGCTTCTTCCCAACTATAAAAGTCAAAAATTAAAACGGAATTCATTTTGATACCATTGATTCAAAAAAAAAGTTAAGTGTACCCTCTGCGCAGTTATCTTCCTCTGAGATATTTTGTTGAAACGTAATTCCATCATTTTCTGCCTACGCACGGCGCGGTTATCTTGGAGACAAAAAAATTCGGATCATTTCTGGTAGGTTCCTTTTTATTGCGATTTTTTCACCAACTACCTAAAGTGGGGAAGTTAACCCCACTAAAATTCATGAAAGTTAACAAATTTCTTAACAGTTTTTATGCACTTCGGCCTACGCTATATTCACTTAAGTAAAAAAATCATGGAAGAACACTTTTTTCTCATTGTTTTGGTCATTGTTTGGTCATAATTTTCGTATGTAAGTGGTGTATAAAAAATAAATCAGCTAACCACACAACCCGTTATGTTAACGCCATCGAACCTCGAAAACTGTTATCATAATGGAAATTTGTTGGCATAATGGTGTAGGGCGTTTGGTTAAATAATTGGAAGTCGAACTTAATCCCAAAAAGTGTTAACATAACAAAGTTTTGTTAACATAACGCGATGTGTAGTGTATTTTTCCTTTTTAACTCTCAGGGGGAAGTGCGTGTATATAGACACGCAACTTGTTTTTTTCGTCGATTTAAGGCATATGGAGGCCCCGTAGGGGAATACCGTATTGCTGACCCCCTCAACTTTTCGAGAAAATTCGATTGACGGTATTTTTTGCGTAGGTTGGAGAATTCAAACAGCTCTCTAGGGGGCCCTGGTGGCCCAAATCAATTTCTGAATAGTCAGATCGACGTAGTTTGACAAGCTTTACCAGTTTTTTTTTGAATTATTGCGAATTATTATGAAGTTCTCAAAAACTCCTTCCCCTGAGAGTTAAAGTCCACATTTTGGATAAGTGCCCAATTGGTCATTTGCACTTAATGCAACAAATGGTGTACAATGTGTTCATTGTTGGTGGATTAACTGTATTATGGAGTTTCTAAATACGCCACAAAAAAATTAATCAAAAAATAATCGATAATCGATGTACGGATTTGATACCACCAAAAAAAAACATCTTTTTTTAATCAAGATTTATTTACTTACGTTTTATTTGCGTCAGGGCCATCCGATTTCCAGCTATACTTCCCAATTTGGTTTTTTAATTGATTTTTTAATTCCGAAACAGAGTTTTCGGCCGCTTCCAAAATGCCTTCGATTCGACGACCGATTAAATCAACTAACTCCTTGGGAACAGTCTGAAACAAAGGGGTAGAAAATTCATTCCATAATGAATATCAAAAATATAACTACAGGGGGTTGGTTATAAGGTCAAGGTCAAAAAACTGACTTGACCTTAATGCACTTTGAAAAAACTGACTAGACCTTATAACCAGAAATTTTTTTCCACAATAAGACCTTAATGATGGGAAAATTCAATTTGTTTCTTAAAATTTGATTTAACCCAAAAAAATATGGTCTTTATAGAAAAAGTGTAAAAAGACATGATTTCTATAGAAAAAATGTGACATCGGGGTTTTTTTAATTTTTTCTCTGAAAAAATGTTGGCCCAAAAGTGACTTCATCTCTAGATGTTGGTTATAAGGTCAAGACAATTCAACCAAATCGGGACTTTATTTATAAGAATAAAAAATCACGGAGGGCACCTATGATGTGGCGGCTTCCTGAAATTTCCTGTCTGAAGCAAATTTTCAGGAAAAAAAAAATCACGAAAAAAATAAGCATAAATTTTTGAAAATTTTGTAAATACATACATTCCGAAAAAACAAGTTACATCTCATATATGTAATTCAAATTTGAGCTAATTCTGCTCATTTGATCCCCTGGGAGTTAAATGGAATAAATTGACTACTCCCCTTGAATCCGCGTATTTGCGTAGGTTTATCATTAACGCCAATAATATTAATTCGATCTGGTCGCCACGAATTCTCTGCCTTTTGCCGAAAATGGTGCTCAATGCGCGTCTGGTAGTTAGAGTTGCCGGCATTTAACTCCTGACTGAGCGGCTGTTGAATTTCACTCGCGTAAAAATTCAGTCGGTTTTCTTGACATCGAACCGGATAAAGGACGGCAATAAGTCCGACAAACATTTAATTCATTCCTCGAGTATTTTGATCTCTCTAAAAAAAAATTACCGCGGTTAAAAAATGCGGTCGAAAAAAATGTCCGGCAATTATTATAAAAAATGTAAATGCATAGTGTCAGATGTTGTAAAACAACTGTTATTTTTTAATTGAATGATTTTATTTTTTTCCTTGTTTTTTCCATTTGAAACAAGTATAGCGCCACTTTTTTTCTCTCGTTTTTTTTTCTTTCTTTTTTTTTAGTTTTTTCATTCTTTTTTCTGTAACATCATTCCAACATTCTTTCGTGTTATTCCTTCGTCGCGGAGGAAAGCTGTAGTCGGTTTTTAACTCCCAAAATTCGGTGAATGGTACTTTCGCAACCATTTTTGGTCGCGAAAAAACGCCGTTTATGAGAACTTTTGCGACCACTCATTTGGTCGCGAATCGTTGTTCATAATTTGGTTTCGGCACCAAATGGTCACGAAATGATGTTTTCGCGACCATTTTTTCAACCTAAAAAGTGATCGCGAAACCTCACCCAAAACGTCATTTCGGGACCATTTGGGCGGGAAACCAATTTTTGAACAATAATTCGCGACCAAACCATTTAGTCGCGAAACCACCCAAAATAGGACTTATTTCGCGACCACAAATGGTCGCTAAAGTACCCCACTCCCAAAATTCACATGAGTGGTTAAAAGGTGAAGGGTAATGTACAGTCAGGGGCCTCTAGATGTGCATTTTCGCTGTCCGAAAAACGTGCACATCTAGAGAGATATCCAATAATCCATAAAAAAATATAAAAAACTGTACATCTAAAGAGATTTTTTGAAAAAGGGTCCGAAAAGTGCATATCTAGAAGCAAGTTTGAAAAAAAACGATCGGAAAAAGCGCACATCTGGAGACATGTACATCTAGAAAGCCACATCTGGAGACCGCTGACTGTATTAATAAGCACAATTGAGTACTTTACCGATTTTGTTGAAATATTCTGAAAATCTGAGAAAATACTTTTTTTTCGAAAAGATTTCTCGTTTTTTAGACTTCATTTTTATTTGTTTCGGTTCATAATTGGTAGCTGCATGTTGATTTTAACTGTCATAACATTTCATAATCATTAATAAATGCTAGTTATCTTTCAGAGTGTGTCTTAATTTAATTTATTTTTTTACTAGGGGTTACAAAAACCGAGCTTCGTGTTTAGGATGTACATCATCGTCCCGCATTATATACGGCTTCTGATTGGCGACATCAAATCGTACATAAGGATTTAAAAAAGCGGATAATCCTGTCCAACCATATACATCATCCCGCGCTAGGTCAGGCCGACTCTACACCAAACGATTAATATTTTACACTCAGAACTGGGGTGAACGCGAAGTAAGACTCTAGGAAGATTAAAAACAATATGACGGGTTATTTTGTTTCACAATTCCTCCCAATACTTTAACGGGTAATTTCTACCGGTAAATTTTGTACCACCGATCTGAAACTCGCCCGGTAGTTTTTTAAGGAAACCCAAAACTGGGCGACATGTTTTAATGATAATTGAAAAAAAATTTGCGTGCAATAGAAAATTAAATTTTTCAGTGTTTGAGACGGAACGATTTTTTAATTCGGGACCGGAAGTACCGGTGAAATGCGATAAAGACGGAAATGGCGGTTTCTCGAGAACGCGACGGCAGATTTTTTTGGGCATATATTGGGCGTTATTCACAAAAAAAAAAAATCAAATTCATACCATGTCTGGTCCAGAAGGAGTTAGAAAAGCAGGTAATTTCTATTTTAACCGGTAATTTTTACTTTAACCGGTTATTAATACCGTTAAAATTTGTACGATCAATCTGAAACTTCTTATTAAACTCATATAAGGCCTTGTTCACAAAAAAAAGTTCATATCATGTATGGTCCAGGAGAAATTAGAAACGTATTTGGAGCAATAGTGAAAAAAAACCCCGTCCATCCAAAAATACAAAAAAGTAAAAAATGTAACAAAATGTTTCGTATTTCTAAAAAAAAAATTGGAATTTTTTACGAAATTTTTGCGTAGGTTGAGATTTCCTCATATTCTAGAAAATGACGGTTTGGTAAACAAAAATGAGTTTTGTCGTCGTATAGAGGATAAAATTTTTGAAGTTTTTAAAGTTTTGATTGGCTGTTTATTTGTCGGACTTTTTTTAAACAAGATTTCAATGCGGTCACCCTATTCAAAAACAACAAAGAAATAAATGTATGTATTATATAATATATAAAAGCACTTAACCTTTAAGCTCGGAAAACTGCGCTCATTGAATAGATCGAAAATGAATTTGTATTTGTTTGCGGCGCAGCCCAGTTTGAAATGTAAGTACTCTTCGTATTTGACGCCCCTAAATTTAATTTATTTTGACAGTTTTCAATATTGAATGCATGATATGGATTTCCCGTCTCTTATTTGACAGAATGCAGCTCAGATTGGCCTGATATTTACGCTAATTTAATTAGCTAGTTTTGTGGTAAAACGACGAAAAAAAAAAATATATTTTGAATTATTCGATAATTAATTCCCAGGGGTTAGGCGTTAATTTATAACCGGTGCAAACATTTATGTAAATGTGGGATTTGAATATGAGGGTATTGTAGAACATGGAATAGTTTTAAAGCAAAATAATTTTTTGCTAAATAACTTAAATAACTAAATAAATTAATGTAATAATATTTAAATAACTAAATAAATTAATGTTTTTGCTAAATAACGCCTTCGCTATTATGTTGTCACCTGTTATCTTAGGGATTTTTCGGCCAACTTTTCAGGAAACTTGCTGATTTTCTATGCGAAAGTTGCAAGATAACGGAGCAGAGGGTGTTGTTACGGAGTGGGGTACTTTCGCGACCATTTGTGGTCGCGAAAAACCCCCGTTTATGAGTACTTTCGCGACCACATCATTTGGTCGCGAAAGTACTCATAAACGGGGTTTTTTAGCGACAACAAATGGTCGCGAAAGTACCCTTCACCGTTGTTACACCCTCTATGAACAGCTCCCCATGGTCCCAAAAATTATAAAATATATGACTTATTCATGACTTCGAGGAAAAACATTCATAGTTTTTGTAAAACGTCATATGACAGCTCAAAAAACCCAAAGATGGCCACATGACAGTAATGCAATCTCATTGATATTCATTTTGCATAATCCATACTTTTTAGAGAACGCTTCTTATCATATGCTAATTTTTACTGAATCTCAGAAAATAATCTAATAAATACTTTTATGCAAAGTAAGTTCTCAGTTTTAACCCTTTAAAAAATCGATGCTAGCAACTGGTTACCAATAAAATTTCTTTAGCATTTTTGATCCTACGTTGGTTAAAATCTTGAACAAAATTTACTTTTACTTTTTTAAATTTTTAACTTGATCTAGAATGTGGAAAAAAACAAGATTTTTTTTCACAAAAAAACAAGATTTTCTATAATTTTTTCCCAAAAATACAAGATTTTCTAGATTTTTATTTCCAAAAACAAAATTTTTATGCGGAAAAGACATGATTTTCTACAATTTGTTTCTTACAAAGATTATATAAAGTTGCGCAAAACTATACGATTATATACGTTATGTTAACAAAATTACATTATGTTAAAACTTTTTGGCAGTTTATTAACTTTGATTTCCAATTGTTTAAACAAACGCCCTACCACATTATGTTAACAAAATTACATTATGTTAACAGTTTTTGACGTTTGTGTTAACATAACGTGTTAGCTGGTGTAGACTATTTACTCAAACAAAAAAGATTTTGTAAATTTTTTTTTTACAAAAAGAGATGATTTTATATAGCTTTTGCGCAAAAATCCATGAAACTTTGTAGATTTTTTTTTTCTAGCAAAAACACAATAGTTTACAGTTTTTTCTCTCCAAAATTTCAGACCCTCTAACTAGCATACTTTGTACAAAAATACCACTTATGTACCTTGTTAAAAAAGTACTTTTGATCTATATTGGCACTTTATAGTCTGTAACTTTATTTCATATCCGTTTAGGAACAAGACAGACGAAAATACTTATACGTGTTTCATTCTGTTAACGTCTTCTTAAATCTTGAACTTATTTAATTAAAAATTAGTGTTTTAAAGTGTCCTAATCTTTGCCAATGTAATATGTTTTGTCTTAAATATTTATTACATTTAATAATGGCATAAACACATTATTTATGGAATAATCGCATATTTCAACCGTATTGGAAATTACCACGAATACAAAATTAAGTTTTGTCTAAATAATTTATTTATCAAAACCACATCCGAACAGAATGAAAACTCATAACAGAAAAATCCTTAGTTTAACGTTTTTTCAAAAAATTCATTTAAACGTGTTTTCATACGTACAGTCCCCCCACCAAATAAGTTACGATAATTTTATGGAGAAAACGATTATCTTATTTGGTTAGTCGGACTTTGAGAACAAAAAAATCGTAACTTATTTTTGACCTTATGACCTTAACTGCATTTTGCAAAAACCTTTGAAAAAAAAATCCATAAACATGATTTTGTAAACTCGGGTAACTTTCAATGGTAGGGTATGGAAGGGTTTTTTTAATAACTCGGGTAGACGGTGTTTTTTGCGTAGGTTGGAGATTTCAAACAGCTCTCTAGGGGGCCCTTGTGGCCCAAATCAATTTCTGAATAGTCAGATCGACGTAGTTTGACGAGCTCTACAACTTGGCTTTGCCAGTTTTTTTGAATTATTGTGAATTTTTAAGTGCGTGTTTATATACACGTATTTNTGTTAACTTACGTGAATTTTGTTAACTTACGTGGGTTTTGTTAACTTACGTGGTGTTAACTTACGTAGGTAGGCGGTGTACTTCAAAAAAAAAATTGACTTGACCTTAGTGCAAGAAAAAAATGACTTGACATTAGTGCAAAAAAGATGACTTGACCTTATAGCGGTCACCTTTTGTGACCTTATAACCAGACCCCCCTGTTACATTATTCAGTTATACAGTATATTACGCAGTGTATAACCACAAAAAACTTTATTGTTTTTTTTTTGTGAAACAAAAAGTTCAAAAAGACAATCGATAAAAAAAAACGGATTAATAATAAATAATAATAAATTCCCAGATAAATTTAATAACTCCCAGATTTTCCGTAGATCTTTCAAAACGCCTACGCACTACCGGTTATCTTTCAACTTTACACTATATTTTTACTACAGGGGGGTTGGTTATAAGATCAAGGTCTAAAAAACTGACTTCACCTTAATGCACTTTGAAAAAGCGGACTTGACCTTATGAAAATTTTTTTAACAATATGAGTCATATTATATGACCTTAGTGTCAAAAGTTCAAAAAGACATGATTTTATAGAAATTTAAATATTATAGATTTTAAAGACATGATTTTAAAGATTTTTTCCCGAAAAATATGCTACTCAAAAAAACTGACTTGACCTTAGTGCAAAAAAACTAACTTGACCTTATAACGGCACAAATGGCTGCCCTTATAACCGACCTCCCCTGTACGCTTAAATTACTGCGACACTAAATTCAGGTAAGAACCCATAAATTATGGGCCATAATACCTCGAATTTCTTATAATAATCTGAAAAATCGATGACCTTTTTTGGACCCAAAAAGATACCATATCAGTTATCACATGATTTCGTTCAAAAATTCGCAATTATCAGACCTTATAACCATCCCTGAAACATTTCTCGAGTAAAACATAAAACTTACCCGGCTATATTCTTATTTGGCGCAAAGGGGTGTGTAATAACCAAGGACGCACTCGGGCGCGGTTTGGGCACACTTTTCCCCGTTAGTGAACATAATAAATCTTTGCGTTGATCGAATCGCTCCACAAAATCCATGAATCCAAATAATAATATATGTAAATTATCTTTTTGATATAATTCTTTAAAAAAAAGTGAAAAAAAAAATATTTGACCACGATGGGACTCGAACCCACAATCTTCTGATTCGAAGTCAGACGCCATATCCATTAGGCCACGCGGCCGGCCGATCATGAGTATATTCCAACTGTATAAAAATAAAGAATTACGAACGAAAATATACTTCGGTAGAAAATACTGAATTATACTTCTCCAGAATACAGCAAAATTAAAAAAAATTTGTAACCTACGCGTTTTTTTTTTATTCGTGGGAGAGATTCCTATATTTTTAATATCCTGGGTCACAAATACGAACTAAAATGTGAGCGTTATTTGGAGAACACAATGTACAGTTTACAACTTTTTATAACAGTGACCTTTTTGATCTTTTTTTAATTAACTTGACATTTTTACCCGCTTTAATCAAAAGTGGCTAGGTAATGTATATATATTCTTTACCAATGTGCAAAAAGGAAATTAAAACTACGACGTTATTTAGGTTTGAAGTAAGCTCTATCAAAAGCTAGCTTTATTAACATGGACTTGGATATATCCAAAAAAAAAAACGTAGAAAAGACATGATTTTAAAGATTTTTTCACAAAAAGCATGCTACTCAAAAAAACTGACATGACCTTAATGCCTAAAAAAACTGACTTGACCTTAATGTAAAACAAAAAACTGACCTTAGTGCAAAAGAACTAACTAGCCTTTATAACGGCACAAATGGCTGACCTTATAACCAACCCCCTGTACATATTACAGATTGTATGTACACTGTACACATAACTATTAAAATACTATTTGATACATAATAATATTTTATTCAAATGACCAAATATTTTTTTATAAAAATTTTTATAAACGACATTTTCAGCGCCAGCTAGCGCACAAAATTATTAAAAAAATAGTTCCGTAATTGAATATAATATTGTAATGTCGTAAATTTTATTTTATTTTTTTTTTAGGTTTTTATCGTTTGGTGGATGGTGTCTGACAATAATCAAATAAAAAATAAAATGGGTATATTTTTTCACTCTTTTCCTTCAATAACCGGATTATTTTCTCTAAATTCGGCTAAATTCATTTTCATTTTTTGCGCGGCGTTCATTTCCAAGTATTGATCCTTAAGTTTGCATTTCCACGATAAGTTTGGTTTAAACGTGATATCTCCCAATCGGTTAATTTAGATGATTTTAACTCTTGAACACATAATGGAACGTTTGACCTTAAGAACAATTGAATACGCGCTGTTTTTGTTAAATATACGGTATAAAAACGGTTACTTGTAGGCGGAGTAAACAGGTGCTTGTAAGTGAATTTATAACGGGAATACAAACATAGTAGTAGTTATAAGGTCATGGATAAAAAAGGACTTCTTGAAAAAGACCGCTTCCTAAAAAAATACGATAATACATTATTACGGACAAAAAAAACGAAACCTAATAAAAATTTTTATCGAAAGGAAGCTTATGATCCAAATAAATTTTTAACTAAATTTGAAGCAAAATAATAAAACCTTAAATACAGTTTTTCTCCTTCACCAAGAAAAGGTTGACAAAAAGTCATGTACTTTTTTTCCAAAAAAGTGAATTTAGGGACAAAAATGACTTGACCTTATAAACATTCGACCTTATATTCATCACCCACTTTAGTTTTATCTACAAATTTGTCACTTCGTATAAATTTGCCACGAAAAGGCTAGACAGGCTGCGCCGTTATGTTTCACCGCGTTATGTTTCACTTTTTCCTGCCCGTGCTGTTTCACTTTTTTGAGAAAATATTTTCCCTCGATATCTTTATGATTTGTTAAGCCCTACGCCATTATGTTTCACTTTTTCCCGCTCGGGCCATTATGTTTCACTATTTTTGGAACTTTTTTGTGAAACATAACGGCGCACCCTGTGTATTGTAGTCAGAAAAATCAAAAAACGAAGCAATATACCTGCGATTGTCCAGTTTTAATAAATTTCTTCATTTTCTCTTAATTTTAGTAAATTAGTTCTCGCTTTGTCATGGCTTTAAGGTCTGAATAGTAAATGTGACATTTCCAAGATAAGCTTGATTTAACGGCAATATGTTTAAATCGACTGCATGTGCCTTCACTTGTTCTTTTCCTTTAATGCCGCCCTTTTAAATAAAAACAAAAAAAAGATAAAACTATGTCTCGTTAAATTATCAATAATTTAATTAACCGCAATTGCCTTTTCCCAAGTGTAATAGGCGCTTAAGTTTGTGGGAAATCAGTTTTAACCCTTGAACACATAATTTTAGCGTTTTTATCCGAATTAGCGCTTTAGACACGTTTTTAGGGGAAAAAAATCCGTAAAAGACATGAATTTATTCTAGAGAACTTAACTTGACCTTATAACGGTAAAAATGTTAACCGTTGTAGCCCTTTGTTAAGTCACATGGCATGGAAAATCATCAGAGTAAGGAATTATATAATGGGGTCTTATAAGGTAAAGGTCTGGAAAACTGACTTAATCATAAACGCACTAAATGCAAAAATGACTTGACCTTAAAAAAATTTTCCTGGAAAAAGACAAGATTATATGACCTTATAACCGTCAAAATGGCTCACCTTTTAACCAACAACGCCTGTATTTACATGATAAAAGCACATTAAAACCATAGTGTAAAAATTACATTAAGACCTTATTAGGGACACCATGGTTGACCTTATAACCACCTGCCTTCTGTACGTCAAAATTGTCTCGCCGTTTATTTTTCCACAAATGATTTATGTCAGCCCTCAGATTCTGAGGGTTAAACGGATTTCTTGTGAGTCACCACTTCTGACACTTTTTTTTTGGCACTTTTATTGTAGAAGTTGTAAAACTGCCGCCCTTTAAAAAAACAACCCCATTAATTTAATTAACCGAAATTGCCTTCTCCCAAATGCAACAGTCGTTTACTTTCTGGGATTCCGTGTTTGAGTTGTGAAATTTGCGGAATGAATCCAATCGACTGTAAGTAATTGAGCGCCATTTGGGTCAAAATATAGGGCGTTAATTGGCCAGCCAATCCGTGACTAGAATACCCGACCACTTTCGCCCAAAGTCGGACAATACCGATAAATGGAATAATTCTCGGATCCAAACTCGAATAATAATTATGTAACTGTGCCATTGATAAAAGAGATCGATCCATATAACTAACCCCCGTTTTTCGAAGAATTTATGGGAGAGTTATAAGGTCCTGGGTGAAACAGCTCATAAGGTTTAAAAGCTCATATAATTATTTTCAGCTCATAAATTTATTTTTTGAAAATGCATAAGACCTTCGACTGAAAAATATTTATGACATGGTGATAATGGAACAAAAAAAAATCCATCCAAAAAAAAACCGTAAAAAGACATGATTTCAAAGATTTTTTCCCAAAAAACATGCTTAACAAAAAAATTGACTTGACCATTTGGAACTATAGTGCGAGAAACAAATGACTTGACCTTAATGCAAAAAATATGACTTGACCTTATAACGGTCACACCTTGTGACCTTATAACCAGACCCCCTGTACAAAAATCCAGGGCAAAATAACTTGTAAAATAAGTGTAAAAACGGTGCCTGAAGTCAAATTCGAGATTTAAGGGCGAGAATTCGGATTTAATAATTGGATGTCGTGCTGTGTCTATAAGGGTTTGTTCCGAGATGCCCGGTATCAAACAGGCGCCGGTATCTCGATTCATTGCGTCATATAATTCGGCCATAATTTTTCGCGCTTCAAATCGCCACCGTCGAAAATTCGTTTCGTAATTGGTCGACTGGGAGAAATCGTCCGCATTCATATCAATTAGACACAAATCCAAATCCGAATACTTATTTGCGAAGCCTCATTTCGGTAAACAATTGGATTTTTCATAAAAAAATTACGAAGGGTGGTTGTTATAAGATTTTGGGTAAAAAAAAGAAGTTTGTTAAAATGTCAATTGCTCGAATTGCTTTAGATGAATTACGCCATTTGCGCCGTTATGTTACCACCATTAAAGCCCAAAAAGTAGTTCATAACGGACTTTTGGTAACATAACGGGTGGTAGCATAACGGCGCAGGTGGTGAACATATTTTAGGTGAATTCCTTGTTTTTTGTTATTATGTAGAGGGGTTGGTGGTAAGGTCAAATTCTAAACAATGACTGGACCTAAAAGCATTTAGGAAAAATAACCCGACCTTATAACCACCCGATTGTTAAAAAAGGCTTTTACGTAAAAATAAAAACACTTTTTTCGTCAAGTTTAATGCCATAACGAAGACGTAAAATAAATGCCTGGAATAAATTCCAGTCGATGCCTTCATAGAACTTTCGGGGAAAGAGATTAATCAAGAACGAAAGGATTAAAATGGGCCAAAGAAAAACTCTCAATTTACACCACGTACCTGCGAAAAGAAACATTTTTTTTTTGCCTACGCACAACCTATTTGAAGTACCAGTTCCACTTAAACTTTAAGTCTTAAAGTTATACTTTTTTGTTCCATTTTTGGGAGTGAGGTACTCCCAAAGAACCCGTTTATGAGTACTTTCGCGACCACACCATTTGGTCGCAAATTGTTGTTCAAAATATTGTTTCGCGACCACTGTTTTTAAGTAGAAAAAAGGTCGCGAACTGGTGTTCAAAATATGGTTTGGCGACCACATGGTCGCGAAATGGTGTTGTCGCGAAAGTACTCATAAACGGGTTTTTTCGCGACCATTTTTGGGTTCACTTTATTAGATAGCGGAAAAAGTGACCGTTACTTTAAGCATGTAGGTGGTGTATTTAAAAATCATTAAAAAAAAAATCCAACTTGAAACCATGCCTGTAACCGCACTGCCATAAGGACGAAGCTCAAAACCGTCAAAATTAAATTTATTTCGTAAAAATGTGTTGATATAGTGCGAGAGAAAGTAGCGCTCTAGAAGGGCGCCATCATCGTGCACAAATTGTGATTTGGTTAAAACATTGAGTTGAACCGCCGCCGATTTACTATTCATATATCTTATCGTATCCATCATCGTCTGGCTTTGGAACTTTGTTTCCGTCCGAATTTGGGAACGTTCGAAATAAGTGCCCACTTCTAGCTCCTTAAATGCGTGTTCCTCAAAACGGAGATCGAAATCGAGAATTTTTTTAAAAATCATCGGTATATGATGCACTTCGACCAATAGATCACGAATTTGAAATACAGGGTGGTTGCTTATAAGGTCAAAATCTGAAAAACTGACTTGACCTTATAACCAACCAGATTTTTTTTTCACAATAAGACCTTAAGGATAGGAAATTATGGTCTTCACTCTAAAAAAAGTTTAAAAAGACACTATTTTATAGAAAAAACGTAAAAAGACATGATTTTAAAAAATTTTCCCCAAAAAGCATGATACTCAAAAAACTGACTTGACCTTAGTGCAAAAAAACTAACTTGACCTTATAACGGCACAAATGGCTGACGTTATAAGTTATAACTTATAACCAACCCTCTGTAAAAAACCTCAAAAAGGGGGCCCGTTTGAGCGCCAGAGAGCATTTTCTTCAATCCGAGCATTCTGTCCACGGTGAAAAATGCTCTCTAGCGTCGAATTTCAAATTCATTTATAAAAGACGACTTTCACCCTTACGCAAAAAACATGGCAAAATGTGAGCATAATTTTCTCAAAAAGACAAGTTCATTTATTAAAAAGACATAAATTCAAAAAAAGTGAACACTCCTTAAAAATTATTTTAATAATAATATAATTTCTATCGTGATATAATTTTTCGGATATTTAACTCCTTAAAACTTGATGTTTCATATATCGATCTCTGCCTTTGGACAGAAGGAGCAAATTATTGGAATTTTCTGCATTGCACCTCTTTTACCGGCGTCAAGTAACATGAGTAAATTGAATTTATTATTTACAACTGGAATTTGCAGCTCCCCCGAAATTGTAAGTTGGTACTTTTGTTTTAATTCTGATTTTAAAGCGTTCATCGTGTCAGAATCAAGACCACAAAATAATCGTAAATTTTCACATCGCCTGTCCATACGTCTTTGTTTTTCCTAAAAAAGCTTTATTTTAAAGCATATTATAGGTCTGTTTTGGAATCACTTTTTCCTTGGCACCGCGGCGTTTCTCAAAAAACGTTATTTCGAAATTTTTTTGCGAAGAAAATATTTTTCACAGAAATTTCAAAAAACCTCATACTATAGACTATAGTCTAGTCCTTTCTTACGGACGTATTTTATTCTCGAAAATAGCGTCCGTATTGGGGTGAATTGTCTTAAAATGTCCATTTTCGACTGTTTTGGGGACACTTTTTTTTACAAAAAGCGGCCGTATTGGATTTATACCATTTATGGTCGCGAAAAAAACCGTTGTTTTGAACAACGAAACCGTTGTTTTGAAAAAAGCCATGTTTTGAACAACGATTCGCGACCAAATGGTGTGGTCGCGAAAGTACCCCACTCCGTATTGGAAGCAATCGTCCGTATTGAGTGCGTCCGTATTGAGAGTGAGGACTGTACATTCATTCAAACTTTTCCGCCTTTTTGCTCATATCTCATAAAAAGATAGGAAAAGTGGAGAAAATGGCCCAAACAAAACAGGAATTGCATAAATTAATTCACAGATGATATTTGAAGCAAAAATCACAAACCTTCATTTCCAACAAAAATTATTTCGAAAATGAAAGTTTGTGACTTTTCACCGTTTTGAGCTTTCGCCATTTTAATTATTCGCCCTAATCAGGTTGTGCCTTTTTCCCATGTAGCCAAATTCATTTTATTTTTTTTTTACCTGAAAGTCAATTTCGTTGGAAAATAGGAGGGAAAATAATGAACGCTCAACGGAACTGCGATAAAATTTTTGAGGACTGGCATCAATTTTTTCTTCCGAAACATCCAATTCTTGTTGCTTTTTGAGTTCGAGCTCTTTTCTTTTTTTCTCAAATTTTTGAAGAGAGGCTTTTAGGCGTTGAACTTTATTTACATCTTGAATTCGGTGAGAAAATGAAATCGGTCGAGTCCGACGAATGCAAACATTGGCAGCAAGGAGACGCAACCCCCTGTATCCCTCTATCATCTAAGAAATATTATACATGGTTAAACGGAACTGATAGCTAAAGCTGAGACGACAAAGGTACAGTGCTTGGCTATAAGGTCATACCCAAAAATAAAAGTAACCTTGAGTTCATTAAAAAATCATGAAAACCTTTTTTTATTATCGCCTAGAAAACCTGAAAAAAGACATGACATTTTTACGGAAATCAACAATCTAAGAAGCAGACGAGATAATTTTAACCTGTAAATATTTGGTCGAGTTTCTTCAAATTAGC
>SCLG01000863.1:0-16503 GCA_004367875.1 Oikopleura albicans
ATAAAATATTTTCAGGTTCCTTTATTTCTCTACTAAACCATTGTGCATTTATCCGGACAAATTGCACTTATTGGGACCCTTTGTGTCTGAGTGTCCAAATAAGTGCACATGTGGTGTATATTTTAGTAAATTTGATTTTTTTTTTCATCTGGTCCGTTTTTACTACTGGTCAGTTATTCCGACTGGTAACTTTTTAACTCGGAAGTTTTACCGTCTGGTAAGCTTTAGTGACCGGTAAGCTTTAGCGACTCGTACGTTTTAGCAACTGGTCAGTTTTAGCGACTAGTAAGTTTTGCAACTGGTAAGATGTCAACATTCGCGACAGCAAATGTCTAGCGACTGGTAATATTTAGCGACTGGTAAGTTTTGCGACTGGTATCACACGTCAGAAAGCCGATGACAAGCCCGATTGCAGTAAGAATGAACCATGCTCGAAAGCAACTGGTAAGATCGAGCGACTGGTAAGAATCTTACCAGTGGCTCAATCTTACCAGTCGATACCGCGTACGAGTCACTACCTACCCTTGGGCGAGAATGCAAGAATTTTTCTGCAAAAAAATGTAACATAATGGGACGAACGGGAAAAATTGTAACATAACGGCGCACCTGGTGTAGTACTTTGTTCGCAGTAGTCAATATACAGTTCTACCACTTGAGCAAAAGCCGTATCTTCAAACATGATGGTGATTTCCCGTATGTGTGGTAAATATACTGTATTGGCGTATGATTTTATAAATGTAATTATTTCGGGAGCTATTTCCAAACCAGCTGGTGTTCTCGCAATTTCAACGCCGTCCGCATACACAGCGACATTTTTATATCTATTTCGACAGCAATTTGTTCTAGTGTACATTTTGATCTCGCTTATCGAAACAGTATTATGGAACGTGATATTGAGTCCTTTTTCTATGGCGTCATATTGCGAATGCCACATACTGTGCATTTCATGATTTCCGTCGTATATGTCCGATAAAGACCTATTTAAAGAACCCCCAGGATCCGAACCACCAAAGTTACTTGTTATTGCTATGTTTTCTTCGCCATGAAACGTACCACAAAATCCTAATAGAATCGTTAGGAATAAATCAAAGGCCAATTATTTTTTTAACAAAAAATGTTGTTCGGCACCGGGTCCGCCGTTATCTGGCCGGAATTCTCGCTCGTTCCTTTATCTGGCCGGAATTTCAATGAAAAATTTTCGAGCTACTCCGCCTACACACTACGCCGTTATCTGGCCGTAAACTTTCAGGAAAAAAATTGTATACTTTTTTTGTTTATTTTTCCATTCAAAGTAAGTTAAACAATGAGTAATATGATCGAACCTTAAAATTTTTGACCCCAGCCTTCAAAATATTCGGTATTGCGCAATACCCCGCTCGTGCTGTTATCTGGCCGGTCTCTCATTGAATAAAAACAATAGGGTATTGCGAAATTCCCCGCACGTGCTGTTATCTGGCCGATCTTGTATTGGATAATAACAATAAGGTATTGCGAAATTCCCCGCTCGTGCTCTTATCTGGCTGTCTTTGGCCTTTATCTGGCCATTATTACGTAACAAAATGGTTTTTTTGGGAAAAATGTCGGCCAGATAACGGCGCACCCGGTGTATTTTAAACTGAAATAGAACAACATTTTTTGTTAAAAAATAATTATGTTTAAAGAGTGTTTTCTACTTTAAGTAATATATCCAGATATAATATATAAAAAAAAAATGTTACCACTTTTTGGTAACATTATTTATTTTCGTGTCTGAGGCCTATGTAGCGTGTCATTGGTCCTTTTTATAGCTCAATGAAGCTCAAAGAATGGAATGCTCTGAATGCTAAAGCTCAAAGAAGGAAAAAGCTCAAAAAGAACCAATGACAGGCCACATAGGCCCCAGACGCGCTCTCAAGCAACGTTACCAAAACGTGGTAACATTATTTATTTTTTCGCGTTTGAAAATCACTGCGATATATCCAGATCACCATTATTTTGGGGTCTTTTTCTTACTTTTATTGGAGCAATACTCCCATCTCACAAGGGGATTGATTGTGTGGCACCAGGGGTCCGTTTCTTTTAGATCCGGATTACGACAATAATTATGATCGCCAATACCGCTGTTTGGGAACCGGTTTGAAGTAATAGTGTGAGAATGTGGAAATTGACTCGTCCATTTTTGACACACTTCTCCAGATACAGTAGTTGTCATGTATGCGTCATTCAAGCCCATCAATTCCATTTTGCTTCTCGTACGGTCAGTGTTGAGAAAATCTTAAAATGGTTAACTTGACACCATATACACAGGATGTGCCGTTATGTTTCAGAAAAAAACATTCGAAAATAGTGAAACATACTGGCACGAGCGGGAGAAAGTAATTAACGGTGTAAGACAGAGATGATAAACTTCTGTTCTAAATTTCCGAACAGAACAGAACGGTCGTTCTATTTTGTGATGGTTCTCCGATTTACGTGTGATGACAATATAATGTTCAGTTCATGTGATAGGATTTTTTGTACGAAAAAAATGTTCTATTTTAGATAACGTTCGTTCGTTCTTTCGTTCTCATATTAAAAAATGAGTCGAAAAAACGTTCTAAATGGCCGTTTTGTTCTGTCTCGTGATGGAAAATGGCCCAGAACGGTGTTCTTGTGTTCTTTTGTTCTATTGGTGTTCTGTTCTGAATTTTTCAAGTTCTGCGAAAAAACAGAACTTTAGCATCTCTGGTATAACGCTTAACATTTAAAGATATGTATTAGGATAAAATATTCATAAGGGTGTGAAACATAACGGCGCACTCTGTGTAATTGAATAATGTTGAGATAATTGGGTAGGACATTTGGTAAGATAATTGTAAATCGCGTTACGCTTTGGTCCAAAACGAGTTAAGATAACCCGATTTTGTTTAGATAACTGGTGATAAGATAAGAGAGAAAAAAATAAGGCATCCCTAACTCTTAAGGGTTGTATTTTACAATTCACCATTAAAAATAGCGCATGTCCGTATGCTATGATTTGTTGTATAACTACACCCCCTGCGTTGTTATCTTGTCACCCGAATCAAAGATAACGGCACAGGAGGTTAATAACCTTTTTTGAATACTCACTTGAATACATTATGACCATTTGGCTAATTTCACTAGGTGGCGGGTTTACAAAACGCAATCCCTTTCCATTCCACCATGCACCTTCATGTATTTTCTCTTCGTAAATTATATTCGACGGAAGATTTGTGTTTTTCAGTTTATAGACTGATTCTTTTTCCGCATAAAAATTTGTCATTTGAATTTCAATGTCATTCGACAAAAATATTTGGTCTTTAGCTATGAATATGAGTTCCGTCACAAAGTCATATGGCGTGAGATCGATTGGCGTTGAAAGGTTGTTATATATCTATTAGAGTTCCAAAATAGTATTCAGCTATCATTTATATATCCTTTTTTAGCTTAAAGTGGACGTTCATCGATAGCGATAAACGTTCATCGTTAGCGATAACCGTCCATTTTAGCTAGAAAATGATATACCGCATGTCGGCGCGGAGATTGACGCAGTGATGACAAAACATAATGGAACTCTGACCCTGAACATAGTGACCTTTGGAAATATCAACGGCGGATTTGTAATCGATTAACCGCTCACATTCATTCTGTGAACATCTATTTTTTATTGTAAATGGTGGGGCATACTTATTGCGGTTACGTTCTTTAGCGGTCCAATCGTCATCTAGTATAAAGGAGAACATTTAATAACTTTTATGGTCCGGATCGGTTCATTTTCGTTTTTTTTTTGTACTCACAGTTGAAAAAGCGGCGATTAAAATTGCGGATTCGAACGCCTGACGGGTCATCGTAAGAAGCAAAAATTGATACATTTGACAGATTACTCGGATTCGGAACATGAAATACATTAGTAAGCTTTCGACTGTTCCCATGGTTCCCTACTTCAAATCTGAATTCCATCTTTGTAAGTGAAAAACGGTAAACTCCCATGAAAACGGAATTTTCGTTATGGGTCTGGAACATGTGCGTGTGGTTCGTAATCCATTCCTTTTTCGAGTTAATCATTTCGCTTTTTAATGTCCTTTAAGGCCCTTATCTCGTCCTATTTATTGCCCCTTTATCGAGTAAAAAAATAATACCGCGTTTAGGGTGTCCGCGGTTTGGCCTAAAATCAATACCAGAGGCAATAACAAAACATCAGATTATACATTTTGTTCATTTTGGAATGAGATTTGAAAAACAAAATTTTTTTCAAAATTTTCGAAAAGAACCCCCGCTGAGAATTCCGAAATTTTTTTTTCCTCCAATCAGGTCAATATGGGTACCAAATTGAAGCCCGTGATTTTCTGAGTTTAGCGATCTATTTTTTTTTAATTCAATGCATCCTTTTCGACCTTCTATTTTAACCGCGGAAACCCTAACCGCGTTTACAAAAAAATCTCGATTACGTGTACACGGTGTACGGTAAAGCATCTGTCTACGGAACTTAACAAATCGATAGAGAAAAAGGGTGTTTACTTCCGTCCATTCTGTTAATTTAAGCGGTGTAAAATTCAAGGAATATTGTCAACTTCTGTGTAGTTAGGTAATTCGGGGTCTTAATTTCCGTACACAGGTGGTCTTTGCTGACATACAGTCCTTACTTTCAATACGGAAGTTTTTGATTCTCGAAAATAGCGTCCGTATTGAGGTGAATTGTCTTAAAGTGTCCATTTTCGACCGTTGTGGGGACAATTTTTCAAAAAAAAGTATCCGTATTGGAAGCATTCGTCGGTATTGCGAGCATCCGATAAGGACTGTACAGAGGTCGGCAGAATTTGTACCCTTGTCCGCGGACAAGGATAAACACGGGTAACTTTCAATGGTATGGTATGGAAGGGTACACTCTTTTTTTCACTCGGTAACCCGCAATTGTACCCATTATCCGCGGATAATTACCCTTGCTCGGGTTATTGTCATAGCTGGGGTAATTATCATTGAGAAGGAATGAAATGATGTACAGTCTTTAGTAAAGACTCTTTACTGTCAATACGGAGGTTTTTGATTCTCGAAAATAGCGTCCGTATTGAAAGCACCGTCCGTATTGAAAGCAGCGTCCGTATTGGAATGATTTTGTATTAGAATGGCTTATTTTGAACATTTTTGAATTGAGGCGACGTATTTTTGTACGCTTTGTGGTTTATTTAGGTTATTTAGGGACTGTACTAGATATGCATGATTATCTCGTTTCCTCGGAGCGATTATTCAGCGCAATGTCGACGTTTAAATAACTGTTCCGTACATTGTGGCCATCAATTTTTCGCCAGACCCTTTCCAGATCTAATCTGAAAAAGTCACTGTTGTTAATTCTAGCAGTGATAATATTGCCAGTCTTCTGATCACCGTAAAAATCGAACGAGAGTTCCCATGATGGATACCAAACGGGAAAGACTACTAATTCCTTCATTTTTTCGAGGCTTCGACGGAGATGTAAATATTAATATAGTTCTTCAAATATACATACACCACCTATCTACGTCAGTTAACGAAACTTGTGGCAAAAAAGGAGTTAAGTTAATGGCATTTTGTTAAATTACGTGCGTAGAAAATTGACAAAACTGTTAACTTACGTGAATTTAGACCCTTTTTCTAGATTTTGTTACAATTTGAAGACAAAATTAGATAATTTCTATAATGATTGATATCAAGAATATTATAATTGTTCATGAAAGGTGTTAAGTAACGTGAATTTTGTGAAGTTACGTGAATTGTGTTAACTTACGTGAGTAGGGCGTAGGCGGAAAAGTTGCCGCGAGAAAGCTGCTAAGTTAAGTTAGTTTTGTTAACTTACGTGAAGTTTGTTGACTTATGTGAGTAGGGCGTAAGCGGAAAAGTTGCCGCGAGAAAACTGCTAAGTTAAGTTAGTTTTTTTTAACTTACGTGAATTTTGTTAACTTACGTAGGTAGGTGATGTATTTGTAAAAAAATAAGTGACTTCCTATAGACTTCCTATACCAGTAGTAGGTAAAATTGGTGATTATTGTTTGTTTGAACTCGTTTTTTTTAAATCATAGCTCTCTTTCGCCACATGACACACAAGCGCCACCATGTCAAACTCATGGGCGACCTCTTTTGAGGAAAAATGGGAATCGATGTTTTCTCATATTACCTTTACTGCTGCCGCATTCTTATAGCGGAATCTTTGGTTATTTAATTTCCTATGGTAAAATGTTATTTAATTTCCTATTTTAGTTAATAAGCAATTTTTTACTCCGTGGCCTGAAGCTATTATCGGTTCTGTCGGAAAGTCCACCCGCATGATATTGTATTTTGGCGGGGTTTTGATTACTTCCACATGTCCACAAATTCATAGTTTCCAGCGTTTGGTTGAATTTGTGATGAAATGACAATAAATGTTTCTGTCGCCATCCCTCAGGACCGTCATTGATTTCGATTTTGAAGAAAAATTCATCAATGTTGATTTTCTTATATTCGATGTATAAATGATACCATATGTTTCCGCTATAATACCCGTTCCAACTGCCGATCTGAAGTGTTGGTAACGAGTCATCAATGGACAAATCGTAAGCATCATCAGACAAAAAAATGGGTAAAAATAATGAAAATCATCAAAATTTAAGGACCTTACAGAGAAATTGGCCAGGTGGGGGCATATGAGCGGCATTATGGTACGCTGTCTACCATTAAACAATGCGCTAAACGATTCTCTATTAANGTTTGCTTGATTTTTAGGTTGATTTAGTCTTCATTGATAATAAACAGTACGATCAAGTTCATTTCAAGAAAAAAAAATCTAGAGAATTTTTACTTTTCTCGACATCGATCAAACACGAAATTTAAGCAATCATTCCGACAATTTGTTATTATAAACTAGTATAGAACATATTTTTATTGTTTATTTTTAATATCATACTACGCCATAAGGTGAAGACTAATGATTAAAACATGTGTTGGTGAAAAAACTACGGTCCTTATACTATAAAAATGACAGTTTCCATGAAAAATTGATTTTTTTTATCATAGCGTCTGCACTCCGGTACACTTTTCACGAGTTGTGTGCAGGGTATTTATTTGATTTTTTCGGGAGAATAAAGCTGATTTCCTGGCGCATAAAAAGGTGGAGCTTTTTTTTGATATCATTATTTTTCCATTAAATTTCACCTTCATCAAATCTCAACTTTTGTCCTTGTTTGGTCCTTTTTTAGCATATCTTCGGTTCTAGACCTTTAAATCAAAAAAAGCTCCACCTTTTGATGCGCAAGTAAATCAGTTTTAATCTCCAAAAAAAAGCAAACCAATAACACCAACATAACTCAAATGATTGGTACCGAAAATTTTTCATTTTCGTCAAGTTCAGGCCGTTTTCCAAGTTCACCGACAACAATGATGGTGCCAAAAATTGCACCACTCTATGCAGTGGACTTTCTGCTAATTGATAGAAAAAATCATTGTATAACTGTTTGCTTCTTAACGATTCCAAGTGCGTTTTTCTACAACGTTGACTTTGTAAACAATGACCGGTCCTTAAACACATTTTAGTACATTGCATTCCATTGTATAGATCGCCCACGATACTGTTTTTTGATAGGTCATTTTTGTAAACAAAAGGTATGTACGGTCCTTTTAAGGACAGAGGTCGGCATATTTTGTACCCTTGTCCGCGGACAAGGAAAAACACGGAAAACTTTCAATGGTACGGTATGGAAGGGTACACTCTTTTTTTTCACTCGGTAACCCGCGATTTTACCCATTATCCGCGGATAATTACTCCAGCTCGGGTACTTACCCTTGGTCGGATAAAGGGTAAAACTCGGGTAATTTTCACTGGTAGGGTATGGAAGGGTACAATTTTTTTTTGCTCGGATAAATTCGGGTACAAATTTTTTGGACCTTTTTTTTCAGTGAATGGTAGGGTACAAAAAAAGTCAATTCCTGCCGACCTCTGCTTAAGGATATCTCTCGAAAACCCGATTGAATTTTTTGACCCGATAAGAGTTATCGGAGTTTTTTGGCGAACATTTTTTTGGCATAAAAATTGTTTTTTCAGATAATTTTACGGTATTCATGGGACTGTTTGAATCGGTCCTTTTCTTTTTCGGCGAAAGGGTAATCCATCGAAATTTTTCCACTTCTGCCCAATTACACTGCTCAAACGTGTAAAAACTTCGGCGGAAAAAAAAAGAAAAAAGTGTGATTCAGACGGTACCGTTTTGATTTATACTTCGGTCAGCATGCTGCAGCATGTAATACACTCCCTGTGTCGTCATATTACAAAACCAAATCAAACCGAAGTATTATAGGAAAAAATAGTTTACGGAAATTTCACACTATTTAATAGCGTTAATAACGTCACAGTACTTCACAGATTAAAATATGTATTCTTGGAAAAGGCTAAGACAACGGCCCGTTTCGGGCCAAACCGAAAAATGTAATATAACGAGTTGACAAAATTTTCACCCAAACAAAGTACTTGTCGCTACCAATTTAGTTGAATTTGCTTCAAAACCAAAATAAAATAACTTCAAGTAAGAATTTGAAAACTCGGCTAAAGTCGATGCTGCTTCGACTAGACCAGTGGGAAGGAAGTAAAACCGATATGAAAACTCAGGTCCAAAATTGTTTTTTTCATGTAGTAAAGTGCCCGAAGTAACTTGAAAAGAGTTCGACATTATTCATTGGTACAAACGTGTAGGCTAAATTCTACATCTAAATACATCATCAAAACGTGTAGGTTAGATCATACATCTGGTATGAAATTAATCGTCCACGGTCTTTTTAATTCACAAAGGAGCACTTAGATCCAACTTTAAACTAAAATTATCAAATTTCGAACCCTGCGCCGGGTAGCTGACTAAATTTCGCTCGATACAAATATTCTTCATAAGCCTGCCTTTGGTGTAATTACGAAAAATTTCGATTTGGGGTGATTGAAAATTTTCTCCGAGCAAAGTTTCAGATTCGAAAATTAAGTTGGAATCAACACTCAGGTAAATCTTCACACAATTATTTAAAACGTCAACGTAAACTAAAGCATCGCTAATTTTTTGGACTGATAACCTAACCATCGTTGAATTTTGTCCTATTACGCGCTAACCAAATAGTTTCATATTAAGGGTGGTCTGCTCGATTTGTTTACAATTCAGCATGATTTTTTTATTACACCGCATTGAATACATATAGTTCACTTCAGATTATCTGTAAAGGTTTTATTTTTCATGCATGTTTGTAAACAAATCGAGCAGACCACCCTTAAGGTAGTCAATTTGAGGAGTCAATTTTGCTTAAAGAAAAAATAAAAATTGGACGAGTCAATTTTTCGAAAAAAAACTGTTAATGCAGTTTTGTTCAGCTCGAAAAAATAAATTTTAAAATTTTTGCCCATTTTTGCCCAAGTTCACCGTATCATAAACGATACTTTAAACGTATTTGAGGAAAATCAGGAGATTTCCATACGATTCTGCCATAAGAGTTCTGGAGACCGTACGGCGAAAATAAGAAAAAGGAACCGAGATTTTCTTATGATAAACCCGATAAACGAAAAAAAAATTGAAAAAAAATTGATTTAACCCCTAAATATGCTGGTCCGCATTTGGCCCAAAACCGTACNACGAAAACTTTTTCTACGAGATGCCGCGGAGCCCGCAGTTATCTGGTACTAGCCTAGTACTACTAGGCCCTCCGTTATAAGTCGTGACCTTTCGTAATGAAATAAAAAAGACTTTTCTTCTGAACAACGGCTTTTCAATTTGAAAAATTACAGGGGGGTCTGGTTATAACGCTCGAAAAAATGACTTGACCTTAATGCACTTCCAAAAAAAAGACTTGACCTTAGTGCAAAAAAGACGACTCGGTCTTATAGCGGCCACCTTTTGCGACCTTATAACCAGACTCCCTGTAAATTTTTAACACATTACTAATTGATATATCTCGGAATGATAACAGTTGGTACAAATAAAGCGGATTGACCTTCAAAAATGTCTTAGTAAATATGAAATTTAAAATTCAATTTTCAAATAAAGGATCATAAATAAAATAAAAATTGGACAAAAATATCGACATTATTTTTAAGAAAAGTAGAAATAAATTTAGAGCATAAAAATCACAAATATAAAAAAAAGTCTCATTTTAAGGCATTTGATTGGTGAAATATATCAGACTATCAGACAAAAACTGTGGGTTCGCCAAATACGGGTCGGGTCGCCAAATAAGGGTCGGTTTTTCAAAAACACGAAACCGACCCTTATTTGGCGACCCCCCTGTAACATTGTTTTTCGAAAAATTGACTCGTCCAATTCTTATTTTTTTCTTCTCTTAATCATAAGAAATTTGTTACTATAAAAATGTTGATAAATCTTAATGTAGCTTATTATGTTAAAACTTGCTTTTGTGTTTTAAACAATTCCTTTGATTCATACTTGTAAACTTTAATATAATATTCAATTTTGATATTTGTAAATTGAGAGGCATTTATATAAAATTGTACCTCAGGAACATCACGAAATTTCATGAACATTTTAATTTGAGTTTCTTCAGATTTCGACCAGATTTCCAAGATGTCTTGATCCTCATAATCGTGCCATATACGAAAAACTGACTTGTTTTGTGACTCGGTAAGGCTTTCTTTAAATGGGTTCTTCAGACTGAACTGTGGAGTCCTTTGGTAGATAAGTGGGCAAATCGAAAATTTTTCGAAAAAAAACTGGTAAAGCCAAGTTGTAGAGCTCGTCAAACTACGTCGATCTGACTATTCAGAACATGATTTGGTCCACCGGGGCCCCTAGAGAGCTGTTTTAAATGTCCAACCTACGCAAAAGAACGACTTTTTTCTAGACCACTTCTACCACCTACGCCCACGTCGGATTAGGTTGCAAATAGGCGCTCTACAACTTGGCTTTACCAGTTTTTTTTTCGAAAAATTTTCGATTTGCCCACTTCTACCATATCTACCTTAACAATCTTCAACTTTTAACAGCATGTGAAGGAGGTGGGTAAACTTGCGAGGAAGGTGGGACATTATTGGTGGGAATTAAAACGTGTAGGTTATATCATTTAATAAAACCATGTTTTTGTGGCCACAGTTGCATAGTTAAACACTGAGAAATACGCGATAAAAAAATAATTAATTAGCGCGCAACTGTTGTAAATTTTCAGTTGGATTTTCTCGGGCTGTAAAAATAGTCTGGAACCCCTTTCTTCTTTTATAAATACATCAAAACTGAGACGAAATTGCGGACCAAGGTAACCTTTAATTGAAGAAGAAAAATCTGATATTGTGGTGACCGACTCTGAAATAAAATTTATTTACTATAATTTATGGTTTTCCGACCCAATTTTGGCTTGAAATTTGCGTTACTACTCGTCTGCTTGTATGCAGATTGGCTTTAGTTACAAAGTTTTCTTAAGATTTCATCAACATAACAATTTTCAAGAAAAAAAAGTTTTTCGTCTTGATTAAGAGCAACTTGAAAACAAAATGAGGAAACTCTTATAAAAATGATATGTGATTTAGAGTATCTTTCTTTTTAAATAGTTACATCCGTGTTATAATATTGATCAAATATTTTGTTAACTCTTAGGGGGAAGGAGTTTTTGGGAACCCGTAGGGGGAAAATGCGTGTAAATAAACACGCACTTAAAAAATTCACATTAATTCCCAATAATTCAAAAAACTGGTAAAGCCAAGTTGTAGAGCTCGTCAAACTACGTCGATCTGACTATTCAAAAATTGATTTGGGCCACATTGATTGGGCCCAAAAATATTTGGGCAAAAAATAACACCGTCAATCGAATTTTCTCGAAAAGTTGAGGGGGGTCACCAATACCCGTTTTGCCCTACGGGGCCTCCATATGCCTTAAATCGACGAAAAAAACAAGTTGCGTGTCTATTTACAAGCACTTCCCCCTGGGAGTTAAGCAAAGATGNCTCGGGCTGTAAAAATAGTCTGGAACCCCTTTCTTCTTTTATAAATACATCAAAACTGAGACGAAATTGCGGACCAAGGTAACCTTTAATTGAAGAAGAAAAATCTGATATTGTGGTGACCGACTCTGAAATAAAATTTATTTACTAAAATTTATGGTTTTCCGACCCAATTTTTTCTTGAAATTTGCGGTACTACTCGTCTGCTTGTATGCAGATTGGCCTTAGTTACAAAGTTTTCTTAAGATTTCATCAACATAACAAATTTCAAGAAAAAAAAGTTTTTCGTCTTGATTAACTCTCAGGGGGAAGGAGTTTTTGGGAACCCGTTGGGGGAAAATGTGTGTAAATAAACACGCACTTCAAAAATTCACAATAATTCGAAATAATTCAAAAAAACTGGTAAAGCCAAGTTGTAGAACTCGTCAAACTACGTCGATTTGACTATTCAGAAATTGATTTGGGCCACCAGGGTCCCCTAGAGAGCTGTTTAAAATCTCCAACCTACGCAAAAAACACTATGTCAATCGAATTTTCTCGAAAAGTTGAGGGGGGTCACCAATACCCGTTTTGCCCTACGGGGCCTCCATATGCCTTAAATCGACGAAAAAAACAAGTTGCGTGTCTATTTACACGCACTTCCCTCTAGGAGTTAAGAGCAACTTGAAAACAAAATGAGGAAACTTAGAGTATCTGTCTTTTTAAATAGTTACATCCGTGTTATAATATTGATCAAATATTTTGTTAAGCAAAGATACCCAGTTACAATTCACCTCTAAAGGGCGGTTCTGTCTCCTAATTATTATCCCTATTAATTATTTTTCCTTTATAGTATGAAAACCTGAACTGTTGGTGAATTTAAAGTTTCGAATATAACCCTCAGGTGTTTTAGCAGATAGATGTCGGGAGAAATAAACTCTTGCTGGAGTATTCCTCTTAAGAATGTACTCTTCCCGCCAATATATACCAGGGTGTCTGCTATTCATCTTTATCAGTGATTACCATATTATACCATAATTTGATACTTTAGGTAATTTGGAAAAAAAATCGTACGAGTTTCAATTAAGTAAAATCGCAAAGTTCACAAATATAATCCGAAGGTGGCGTACGGTGTTCAAAAGGACCCCAAACGATTTGAGCAAAACTCCAAAGAAAACCCATGGCGGTCTTCATTTGTCAAATAGAATAACGTTATATCATTTTTGAATTGATTCAAAACTACCTTTTCCAAAATTATGCATAATAAGTAATCAATTCCTGTACTAAGTTACCATTTAACCAAACCATATTTTCGTACTTCGAGCAATCGTAAGGTCTAAACTTTATCTTTCTAAGGGTTCAAAAACCGATCATGATATGTACAAGTTGAACAGTTCAACTGTCCGATTGGAAAAAACATAAACGTACGTTTATAGGTAATTGATGTCGGGGAATCCGAAAATCGCAATAAAAAATTGTCCCGAGGTTACTATCGGACATAAAATGAGCTTTTAAACATTAAAAATTCCAGAAACACCCTAAGCCATTCACGGTCAACTTTGATAAGATGTTCGCCTTGAAAAACTGAACCAAATATGTGAAAATGGCGGTCATCGTTTTTGTCGTTCCCACCCTATATTAACAACTTTTCTTAAATTATTTTGTAGGTGTGTGTTCCTAAGGGTTAAGTCGTTATTTTGTAAATTACAACATATGCACTGTAACTTTTATCCGTAACTTTTCACAAATATTTATGTGTTTTCAAAGTCCAGATATATTTTTTTTACTGACAAATCTCTTTTTTTTTTGATGGCTATATTTTCTAAAAAATACCGCGATTTCAATGAATTGAACCCTAACTTGATCGAGTTCCATTCGTGATCGATCGGTATCAGATTGGAACATATCTGCTTCCGATCTGGGCAAATCTGAATCTGTCCATTCTTTATGCGGACCAATATTTGACTTATCCAACCAAAATTAAAAATTTCACGTTGTTGCTCCTCAAATGATAAGATTTTAACATCAAACGACAATTCCCAATAAAGGCTACGCATAGGCTGGCCAAACTATTTTCTGCTTAATAATTTAGCAATATAAAATTGAAAAATTTTAGAACTATTTCCGTTATTTTCAGTTTGGAAAGCCTGCCTACGCGTTATAGGAATCGGAAGTGATCCTCCTGGTGTTATTTTATAAATATCTGAAATGATGATTTAGTTATATCAAACAGTCACAGAACTATGGGCCATAGGATCTGCATCTATGGCCCATGGGATCTACATCACTTTGAACAATTATCCACTTAGAAAATAGTTCACTATGGTCTTAATGGGTAAATGTGTCTAACTGGGAAAATCTTTAACAAAATCGGTAAATTTTTNAAAAACTAGAAAAAATGATAAGCGCATAATTATACACAGGGTGCGCAGTTAACCGCCACCCTCTTAACCGCCACCCTCTTAACCGCCACTTTTGCAGTTAACCGCCAGTTAGGGGTCCCACTATTTTCCAGCGATCACGCCTACGCCCTGCGCAGTTAACCGCCAGTTTGCAGTTAACCGCCATTTGGAATTTTCACATATATGGGAATTTTTCATAAATTTTTGGTAATTTTGGTGAAATATTGAGCTGGAATGATCAATTTTACAAATTTATTTCAATAATCTATGCCTTTTTTGTACAAAGTTTTCGTCAATTTACTTTGTTAGGTTAGTTCAAAAACGAATTTTTTTTTCCGTACATGCCCTTTGTTAATAACAGCCATGCCTTAAAAATGCTATACTGACGTTCTATAAAAAAAGAAAAGAACACATTTTCGAAAATAAAATTTAGTTTCAATTTCCGGTTTTTGATTATTTTTCAAATTAAAACTTGCAAAAACTTTTATTTCAATTTATTTAATTCAAATATTTTAATTTAAAATTTTTCATATCATGATAATTTCTAAATTTGAAATTATGACTCATCCTTTTTGGTTTTTTTCCCAAATTGTCCAATTTTCATTGGTAAAAAACGCTATTTTCCGTTAACCGCCACTTTGACACTTTCACCCTTATTTGCAGTTAACCGCCACTTTTTCCAAGTAAATCGCCTACGCACTGCGCAATTAACCGCCACTTTTGCAGTTAACCGCCAGTTGAGGACGCCGCGAAGAGTGGCGGTTAACTGCGCACCCTGTGTACTACAGTACACCCACTGCACCTCATACTGTACACCCATGTGCACCTATGGACTATATGGGATATGGCCCATATCATATGGGAGTCTGTAAAAGTACTAATTGTTTTAGAAAATATTGTGACAGTCATCAAAGGAGACTACCTTTAAGGTATTAATAATGAGTATAACCGCGTAAATGAGCAAGCTGGACTAAAAAATGCTCATTCAGGGCCTTAGGTCTGTACTTCATGGAATATTAATGATTAATTTGTTTGTATACCTGGCTGTATTGAGAGGTAATGTGGCGAAATTATGCTATCTTTATAAATGGCATCAGCAGTTGAGTTATGACAGTTGGATAAAAACACCTTCATATTATTATAAATATTTGAATTTTTCATATTTCTTGAAAATTTTTCTTGATCATTGACACGGAGAACAAATTGCACGATTTCTGAGTCTGCTAATATCTTTTGTTCAATTTCGATTTCGTACCATACGCTGGCAGTCAATGTAAGTATCGTTGAGGACGGGTGATCTTATACAAATTGAAAATACATATGTTACATCCCCTTACCAGTTATCTTGACACTATACATCTTAACAAAGATATGTTATAATTATACTTTTTGAGATAAAACCTGCCGGATAACAGCACTAGCGGAAAAACCTCCCGGATAACTGCGAAAGGGATGTCTAGATAACTGTATATTTTAAGGACGGGTAGGTAGCGTTGTTTACAAACGTCACTTTCCGGGAAACCGTTATAAAACTTGTCTTGGCAAATTTTGGCCCTATCAGTCGTAATAGCGTATGCAAGGGACGTATTTTATTCCTAAAATAAAAATATATTAAAATTTTAAGCGCTAAAAATTTTAGCCTAAAATTAATTCGAAAATGTCAACATAAAACATAAATGTAAATTATAATATTTTTTCAAGTTCAATTCTTATCCTGAAACGTCTGTGTCATTAAAATTTGACACTTTTAAAAATTGATTTTCGAAAATTCCAATGCTGAATAGGTTGTCGGTTGCATCCGTTGATATTGTTAAAATATTCGAATAGCGTTCCACTTCATTCAGGAGAACAAACAAACCAAATGACATTGTGCAGCTCGGTTTAATAGTCAAAAAGTGTTCGAACAAATTGCATGACGTTATTTTGTGGGCATTTCTGGAAATTGTTCGTGAGCAAGCATAATAGTATGTTTTATTATTCGATCTAGTGCGCCATTCATGATCATCCCGATTGAGTACAACACTTTTAGTCCCATTCAAAAGATCTTTTCCCCATCTCCAATTTGTATACGAAACATTCCAGAAACCATCATCACGAACCAAAGTACCTGTTTTAAGTCAAAAATCATGTTTTGAAAGTGTGCTTCAATCTTAATCGGCACCGACTGAATCGTAATCATTTCTTATAAGTCGAAAGGGGAATTTGCCGACAAAATGGGTAAAG
>SCLG01000863.1:18903-31216 GCA_004367875.1 Oikopleura albicans
ACATTGTCAGATAGTCATGTTTGACCTTGTTTGTAATAATTTACCCTGTGAAAGGCTTCTAAAGTATTTTAAAAAAATGTTGCAGGGAAATATCTTAGGATTCTGCCATAAGAGTTCTGGAGATGATATCAAAAATTTGAGAAAATCTTCACTAGAAAAACATACAAACTTTCTTTTGGGCCAAACAAAAGTGAGAAAAAAATTAATTAAGGCACTTAAAACGTCTACATAAAAATGGCCTATTTGAAGGCCTTAAATCAAATTTATCACGTGACTCGTTGAACTTGGCCTTGATTTTCTAAAAATATTAAAAGCTAACTTTTCGAGACGAACATTTTGGCCAAAACAGTGTTTTTCGAAAAAATTTGGTGATCATGGCCTATTTTTTTCTCTCTTAGCTAGAAACTATCGAGTAATAAAGCGTTGATGAGCCCAAAATTCAACATTTTTAGTTGATTCAATTTTATCGCACTGGATATTGAAGTTATGGTTAAATTGAAAATAGTCATGGAAATCCACCTTTGCAAGTTTCAGCGGCATCATCTCGAGTTCGCTGATCGCTTGGCCCGTTAAATGCCACATACTCAAAAGCCCGACTACCAATGAAACCGTGCTTAGGTTTCACATCACTGTAAAAAATCTCAAGTTCGGCAACAACTGCAAATTGACCTGGCGGAAATCGGAGTTCAACCTGTCGAATTAGCTCTCTCTTTACGCCACGCATATACACTTTTTGGTTTGCTTGAAAAGCTGAATCTGAGAGAATGGATTGAGATTTTATTCTACAGATTTAAAGGACATTTTTAATTCATACTATGGCCGAGTTTTAGCCGAACCGACAAAAAAATAAACTATAAGGGGTATGCGTATTAACGGTCGGTTAACGAGTTTAAAAAAAGCGACTCTTATTTGGAGCAATAATATTTTATCGAAAAAAGCAACCCTTATTTAGCACTACCGACCCTTATTCAGCAGGCCCTTATTCAGCAACCCCTCCGTATATCGAAAGGGTCAAATTATCGAAGGCTTTTTGAAAAATGTAGTCAAAGGTTAATAAATTCAACGTCTATTTTTATTTCCGTTTTTGAATGTTTGAAATGCGGTTCTTAACCCTTTCTATTATGCAAGAATCATTCAGTCCATCAAGAAAGAGACAAACATCTTTAAAAGTCGTTTGTGAGTTGAAGTCCCCGTCATTTCGAATTTGAATCAAAACTTTATGAAAAACAATCATATTTGTGAAGTTAACCAAAATAGTATTGTTTGATTGCTGCGATGAGTGCCAAACAGTTGTTGAATCTCCATCGAACATGTTATCAGGTCCTCTTCCCTCGCCGTTGATTGTGTCATTTCCCCCAATGACGGATAATGTAGCAGACCCCGACTGCCCGTTCCAGACATTCACATTTTCTAAAATTAGTATGTTTTCAACTTATTTGAAAGAATGTTTTTCCGAAAGATCCATATTGGATATATGATATGGATCCATAAGATATTGGATCCATAAGATATGGACCATATCTTCGAAGGAATAAATGTATACTTAATTGTATGTTACTTAATTGTAATTATTAATTGTTAACTACTTGCACACACTATTATTTGTGCACAATTGTGTGGGCGCAATAGCTGGAAAACTTCGAATTTTTTTGTCCAACTAAGTGCACGATCGGGCAAGTTATAGTCTATAACTTATAGAAGATTTAAAAGTTTGTGTATGTGAAAAAGATGATTTTTTGTCCAAATTTCAGCACAACGGGCGGGTTCTAGAATTGATGGAAAAAGAAAACTAAAAATGGGGAGAAAATAGGATCATAATTATTGTTAAAAAAATTGCCAAATAAGTGCATCGTTTGTAGGCGTTTTTTACTGGAAAACTTTTGACCAAAAAAGTGCCCAAATAACTGCACCATCGGGAATTTTGTTCAAATAAGTCCTGGCCAAATAAGTGGACATGTCATGTAATAAAAAAAGTGATAATTTAAAATTTGTTCGTTAAAATGTCCGTCATATTGGATTGTTTTCTTATTTTGTTGCTATTAATTGGTATTGGATGGAGTCAAAATTTAGGGGATAACATTTCCGTTATTTTTTCGGTCTTCTGTTTTTTAACGAAAAACGTCGTTCATCAATTTTAAAATAACAATTTTCCAAAGAAATATAAAGTTCGAAAAGATGAAATAAGTAACATATTATAAATGCTAAGCAATCTTCATTTTTGATTAAAAAACCTATAAAGGTAGTGGGGTATGATTGGTGGGCATCAAAACGCGTAGGTTATATCATACATCTTAATACTGTTGCGTTTCTACAACTCCGATCCACTTTCATTATTCTCGTTTCATTTGAGAATGTGGTACGTTTTTCATTTTATCAGATCCGTATTTTTTTTACTGTCAAATTCTAGAAAAGAAAAAGTATTCTGAAGAAGACAACTTTTAAGAAACTAAAAGAAACGACAAAACTTGTTTCGACAAAACATACCTGTTAGTCGAAAAATGATGAAAGTTTTTGAAGAAAAAATTGGCACCCCAGGTGGTATTCATAATTGACGGTTATATACGAACACAAACGAAAAATCAAACTCAGGCGCATTTTACTGTCAAAGCTGATTTTAAATTTAATTAACTCCTATTGGTTCGCGAATTTGTAAAATTTTTACCTAGTCTTCGGGTGCAAAAAGTCATTGCCATGAACTGTGGCATTGTTTCTGGGACAATTTCCCAGTTGCGATTATTTGAAATGGCGGTTATCTCGGATTGAGGGTCTTCTTCATTTTGAGTTAACCAACTGGAATACCCAACATCTAGCCAATGAGTTAGTGCATTTTTCTTATCGTCCATTTTCCATTTATCAACTTTGGAAGAAAATTTTGAATCGAATTTACGCCGTAGGTATTATAATGAACTGAAAAGGCACCACGGTTTTTCGGCGAATAAGTTTAACGGAGAAATTGTCAGTTAACCAAATATCTTTTCGCTGTTTCCGGACAGAATGCTAGTAAAAGGTTCGCGGAGAAAATAAAATAAAAATGTGTCCGAAAAAAAAGTTTCTAGGAGAAACTACATGATGAAACTTTTTGGAGAAAATGAAAAAAAAATTTTTAGGATACAGTATCTAACGAAGGGTATCATACGACTGGTATGCGGTCTCCATTGGTACCAAATGTCGACTGGTACCAAATTCGAGTGGAATCGGGTACCAGTCGATAAAGTGTACCAGTCGAAATTTGGTACCAATGGAGACCGCATACCAGTNTACCTTTATCTTGGGAAAGTTTGGGGCTAAATTGAACCAAGATAACGGAAAATAGGGCCATGTTACCAAGATAACGGTACATTGTGTGGGCGTATGGTTGAAAATGCGTAGGCGAATCCAAGATAATGGAAATACGTAGGTGGAAAACTTTTGTCAAAATGAACCAAGATAATGGAAAATAGGCTCAAATTACCAAGATAAAGGTACAAAAGATAAAGGTACATCTGGTGTATAAGAAATTTGTGGCAAGTTAGGGATTTACGAAATTTAAGCTCATACCTGATTCAAACGCAACTCCAAGCCATAAATTAGCAGGTGACGTTACTGATTTGGCAAGGTGCTCAAATTGTTGTACATATGACCGGGCATTCTTCTCACTTTCTGGCAATTCTATCGAAAAATCGTGCAACGGTGATATTGCTATTAAGGACTTCTAAGAAAATTGGAACTATCAAAAAAAAAATTAATTCTTGCGCTATTTATATTTCTGTCCGAATTGTTATACAGTCGTATAAAATTTGTAAATCTTATAATGGCAAATAACAAATTTCTAATAAAGAATTATAGCAGTGCTTACTCTTTTTTGGGACGTTTTCGGTTGTCGAAAATAGCGGCCGGAAAAGGAGCATCGTCACAAAAAAGGATCATTTTTTTTTATTAGAATGGCCCCATATTGTGTGAAACTCTATTGAAAAATAATCCGCCAGTTAACGGCGTAATGCCCAATGGGCGGCGAAGTTGGATTTTTTCACTTAGCTAGAAACTATCGAGTATTAAAGCGTTGATGAGCCCAAAATTCAACATTTTTAGTTGATTCAATTTAATCGCACTGGATATTGAAGTTATGGTTAAATTGAAAATAGTCATGGAAATCCACCTTTGCAAGTTTCAGCGGCATCATCTCGAGTTCGTTGATCGTTTGGCCCGTTAAATGCCACATACTCAAAAGCCCGACTACCAATGAAACCGTGCTTGGGTTTTACATCGCTGTAAAAAATCTGAAGTTCGGCAACAACTGCAAATTGACCTGCCGGGAATCGGAGTTCAACCTGTCGAGTTAGCTCTCTCTTTACGCCACGCATATATACTTTTTGGTTGGCTTGAAAGTCAGAATCTGAGAGAAAGGATGGAGATTTTATTCTATAGATTTGAAGGACATTTTTAATTGATACTATGGTGACTCTTATTTGGAGCAATATTGTTCAATATAAGTAACTACCAATAGTAATCTTCGTATCTGTTGTATGAAAAACGACCCTTATTTAGCACTACCGACCCTAATTGAGCACAAGCGACCCTTAGTCAGGAGGCCTTTATTCAGCACCCCCTACGTATATGGAAAAGGGTCAAATTATTGGAATTTCATCTCCCATGTAACATGATGAACCCCCCAGGGCCATGTTGAACAACGTACCCGGAAAAATGTTTTGTTAACTCTCAGGGGGAAGGAATTTTTGGGAACCCGTAGGGGGAAATGCGTGTAAATAAACACGAACTTGAACAAATTCAGTTGTAGAGCTCGTCAAACTACGTCGATCTGACTATTCAGAAATTGATTTTGGCCACCAGGGCCCACTAGAGAGCTGTTTGAAATCTCCAACCTACGCAAAAAATAACACTGTCAATCGAATTTTCTCGAAAAGTTGAGAAACCCAATACCCGTCTTACCCTACGGGGCCTCCATATGCCTTAAATCGACGAAAAAACCCAGTTGCGTGTCTATTTACACGCACTTCCCCCTGTGAGTTAAGCCTCAACAGTTAAGGCTACCAAAAATGATTTGTACAGAAAAAAAAAATATTTTTTTTAAATACTCCTAGAAACAGTTTCTTTCCAGAGAAAACGTGTATATCCGTTTTTGAATATTTTAAATGCGGTTCTGAACCCTTTCTAATATGCAAGAATCATCCAGTCCATCAAGAAAAAGACAAATGTCTTTAAAACTCGTTTGTGAGTTGAAGTCCCCTTCATTTCGAATTTGAATCATTACTTGATGAAAAACAATCATATTTGTGAAATTAACCAAAATAGTATTGTTTGATTGCTGCGATGAGTGCCAAACAGTTGTTGAATCTCCATCGAACATGTTATCAGGTCCTCTTCCCTCGCCGTTGATTGTGTCATTTCCACCAATGACGGATAATGTAGCAGACCCCGACTGCCCGTTCCAAACATTTACATTTTCTAAAATTAATATGTTTTAAACTTATTTGAAATACGGTTTTGCAGAGTCTTATACGGGGTAGAAGGTATTCATAATCGGCAGTAATATACCGACGGTATGAAGAAAAATGGAAAAATCAAACTCAAGCGCATTTCACAGTGAGAAGTCTACGAGCCGCCAGTCTGTCAAAGCTGATTTTAAATTTAATTAACTCCTATCGGTTCGCAAATTTGTTAAATTTTACCTAATCTTCGGGTGCAAAAAGTCATTGCCATAAAGTCCGGAAATGTTTCCGGGACAATCTCCCAGTAGCGGTTATTTGAAAGGGCCTTTATCTCGGATTGAGGGTCTTCTTCATTTTGAGTTAACCAACTGGAATACCCAACATCTAGCCAATGAGTTAGTGCATTTTTCTTATCGTCCATTCTCCATTTATCAACTTTGGAAGAAAATTTTGAATCGAATTTACGCCGTAGGTATTATAATTAACTGAAAGAACACCACGGTTTTTCGGCGAATAAGTTTAACGGGGAAATTGTCAGTTAAACAAATATCTTCTCGCGGTTTCCGGACAGAATGCTAGTAAAAGGTTCGTGGAGAAAATAAAATAAAAAGGTGTCCAAAAAAACCCCCCCCTTACTGGTTAATCCGTTTACTTTTGCCTTGAGAAACTCGGCCGGATATTTGGCAATTAAATTTGGAGTTTTTCAGAGAATTTCTGCGGAGAAACCCCAATACCCTTAAGGGGGCGCCTAAAAGCGATCTTTGTTTAAATACTGTAAGAAAAAAGTGTCGCCGAGAAAATTTCGATTGTAAGTTTGAAACAGTACTCGGTCTTATCTATGCTAAGACCCGCGTCGAGCTCGGTGACAAACTGACGACCCACACCAGTAAAATAGATAATTTCGATGGAAATTTGATCAAATTTTTCCTTGTTGATGTATAATTGCGGGCGTAATACCAAGCCAAATTTGATTTTCATTTGGGGCTAGTTTTATGCGTAAAGAATCAAACATGTTTTCTTCGAATTCGTTTTCTACCAAGTGAGTTAAACATTGCGATTTATTTATCAACAAAATTATGTATACTACAAATGTAATTTATAAATCATTGACGATAATGTTTAACTCTCTCTGGTAATGCAACCGAGAATGTCCCATAAGGAAATAAGTTTCTGCATACTGACGAAGCTACCTGACGGTTTGTGATACCCCATTTTACAAATTCTATCATTGTATTTCCCACTGGAATTGTGTATAGTACTGGAAAATTTATATTTATCGGATTAGATTGAGTCATTATATCATAAAACGAAAATGGGTCACTAGGTGTAGTTGTAGTAGTTGTAGTAGTTGTAGTAGTTGTAGTAGTTGTAGTAGTTGTAGTAGTTGTAGTAGTTGTAGTAGTGGTAGTAGTTGTAGTAGTTGTAGTAGTCGGTTTTGACGACAGCTCTTAAAAATTAAATTACTTACAATTGCTACAATTCAATAAGATACTGATGACACCCGAAATTTACTGAGTATGGAATTTTCAAAAATCGGGCTCATCCGACCACTTTCAGCATGGAAAACGGACACAACTGGTGGGCGATAAACAGTGTGCTGGTTAACGGCAAATTCACCGGTTGCATTTCATAGGATATTTCTCGAAAAAATTCAAAATTACCAAAGTAGCCGGTTAACCGCAAATAGACCAGGCGGTTAAATACAATATGTATGTTACGATAATGGTACAGATAGCAACAAAGTATTTAACTGCTAGAGGCCGAAAAAACATGGAAAATTTACAAGCAACCCTTAATTAGCAAACACTAAAAAACCTTCCAAGTCTAAGTTTTTGATGTATCCTTTCAATGCTTCAAAAGTACAGTCAGCGGCGTGGACATCTTTGTCATTTAGCGTTCCCAAATACTCATCACGTTTTTCAAGATCCATTTCCCATGTTCCTGGACTTTTTCCATCAATGTTAAAATGAATTTCTTCGTAATCTTATTTTGGATAACTATTTATTCATTAAACTGTATAATACTTCTGTATAAAAATCATACTACTATATAAATGACAGTTGGTATGGTAACGAAGTGACACTTTCGTTTCCGATTTTTTTTTAAACTGTCACTTCGTTCCAATACTGTCACTTCGTTACTTGTGACTTTGTTACCACACCAACTGTATACTGATAAGTTTATACAGATCGACCAAGTAAGGGTTTGTTTAAATTTTGCCAAATTTTTTCATTATTTTCTGTAGGTTTCCACAAAAATGAAAATTTCCCGAAGTTTTTTATAAGTTTTTGAAATTTTTGACATTAGATCACGAAATATATTATTAATATATTTAATTTTTTAAAAAAATTAGCTAACTTGCTTGACGATTGTTAACTTACTTAGTGTTAACTTACTTAGTGTTAACTTACTTAGTGTTTACTTACTTAGTGTTTACTTACTTAGTGTTCACATACTTTGTGTTAACTTACTAAGTGTTCACATACTTTGTGTTAACTTACTAAGTGTTCACATACTTTGTGTTAACTTACTAAGTGTTAACTATCTTAGTGTAAACTTCCTCGACCTATACCGTCTGTTCATACCTGTACCGTGTGTTTTTGCTTTATCGTGAGGACTATATAAACAGACAGTGTGTCTATAAAATTTCAAACCGAGTAGTGTTGTGAAAAAACGTTATTAAATAGTGAACCCTAATCATAGTCAAATATGATTTCGATTGGAATCCATTGGCGAGTTAACAATTCTTGATCTATATCTATAGACTTAGCGGTCATAAGACCCGAATTGATTCTGATCAAGTCATTTTGACAAACTTCGATTGATAATAGAGTATCGTTTCGGTCATTTTCCCCTTTCGGGTCTCCAACGGTTAAAATTCCGTGACATGTCCAGTCTTCATCATACTCAACGACAAGTAAATCAAAGGATAAATACCAACTTTCATTTGGGATATCTACTACGTCTAACAATTGGCAACGACTGATTTTTGTGCCATCTAAAATGAGAAAAATGTTTAATTAATATTTATTATTTAAACAATTAGATTAATATTTAATTAATTTTTAAATTTGAATCGTTTTATACGCATAAATTTGACAAAAAGGCCTTGCGACAAATTGACATGTCGTACGTGAGTATCATTCAAAAGAGACACCGTGGTCTTGAGAAAAACATTTTCGGTTACGCCCTGCGCAGTTATTGGGCACCCTGAGTAGTTATGGGGGGACTGTCGCGAAAGCCGCCCGATAACTGCGAACCCAGTGTATATGAAAGTTCTGTGCGCGTCGTACGTACGGATCGCAAACGAGTACGCCTAGACAAATTTTTTCTCATAAAAAAGGATTTTATTGGCTCAACCGGTTAAAAATATTATAGACTCTTAATTATATTGTATTTAATGATATTATATTAATTTTATAATTTATCGTCTAATCTTAAATTTAAACAAAAAACCTTCGGTGCTTATAAGGGTTATGTCCTTAATAATGGACGGTTTTTCAAGTCAGCAACCAGTCCATTATTAAGCCCGTCCCTTAATTCAACTATCGTACCAGGTGTCGTACCTGGTATTGTACCAGGTGTCGTACCTGATATCGTACCAGGTATCGTACCTGGTATCGTACCTGGTATCGTACCTGGAATCGTACCAGGTATAGTACCAGGCAGCTACTATATTACCTGGTTCTAATAATGCTCCGGTGAAAAAACATCCATTATCACAATTTATTGAGTCAGTGTTCCCATAACCAACCCAGATGTACACTTCATCCTCCGTAGTAAGATCAGCAATAATTGTACAGCCCACGCTTTCACGCATTGCATTAACCCAATTAGCACAAAGAACTTGTTCATTCTTTTTTAACTGAACATAGTAATTTTGTTCCCAATTTAAACCAAATGACAAAAGATACGTGCCGGCCATCGGGGGATGAAACATACCGTCTACATTATCATATCCAGTTTGGTTACCGACGGTGTTTTTGAAAACAATTTTTTCACTTCGAGGCATTACCTAATTAGAAATAATTTGTATTAAAACTATACGTTTTCTATAACTTATAGACTATAAGGTTTTGTGGTCACTTTTAAAGAGTGCACCTTAACTGCTGCGGCCCCGACAGTGCCACATGACACTATTTTTATTCATTTCAATAATAGCTCGAAATCGATAAGATTAATCTCCAATCCGGTTTTTGTATTCGTTGTGTGTGCTTATGACCGTTTTTTTGTGTAAAAATTATTTTCCGGTTCACCGGAAATGAACATCCGGTTGCCGGTTTTTATACATTGGTAGCACCAATTATCGAGAAAATTGTAAATGGTACAGTAGAAGTGTACCATTCATCAAATTTTTTAACGTTTTTTTTTTGGAATCAAAATACAGGATGCTAATTATCTCTAATTTGTTAATGCCTCAGATCCGACGGCAGTGTAAGCGTCAGAAGAGAAAAAGTAGGATAATTTGCTTTCCTCACTCAATTTAACTGCCATGAACACATTTTGGCCCTCATAATCACTTTAAAAAGTTGTAAAAAAATATTTTTAATCGACTCATTTATTGTACCGTCGAGTTCAGTTTTTGTGGCCATNACAGCCGAGCGCAGCTCGATTTTTTTTTGAGCCCGAGAGGACAGCCCAGCACAGCTCATTTTTTTTCTGACTTATGCCGACCCCTGAACTCGACTACGTCGAATTTCAATTTGTTGTCCATTATTTCATACAACGTCCGGTGAACCGGAATTGGAGAGCCGGTTACTATTGTTATATCTCCCATTATCGAGTGTCCATTTCCAGTTAACCGTAACTAAATTTTGAGGGAAAAATATCCTCATCAACAAACGAAGCGAATACAAAACTGCGATTGGGGATAACTCTTGTCTATTTTAAAGCTATAAGTGAAAAAAATGAAAAGTGTGTTATATGGCACTATCGGGCCGCAACAGTGTATTAAAAACGGGACCGCTGGAGTTAAGATTCTGAGGCCATAACCGTGTACTATAGGACGACATAATTATTTACTTTTTGATAAATTAAAAATTTTTCTAATTAAACCATTTTTTGTACTGTTGCCACAACAGTTTTTTCTCATTGCAAATACGATTTTATTAATTATACATTAATTTTAAAAATGCTTCATTAATAATTAAATAAATTGCTCATTCAAATGGGAAAATTATTTCCTAATTACTAAATTAAAAATTATGTGACATTTTGTGCCATTATGTTCACTCTTTCAGTTAAAATCCATTATGTACAATTGTATATAATTCGCAGGATTTAGTTTTTTTGATCGTTTAATATAACGTGAGTTATTGAATGAGTTTGCACAATACATAAAGCCAGTTATGTNATGGCAACTCAATATCACCCCCTACGCTGTTATAATAACAAACGATAAATTGTAAATTGTTCCCTTTCCTGACAATATAAATATGCAAAACAAAGTTGAGAACATAGAATACATTGTAAACGGTATTTTAAGACTCACGCGAAATTTATTTTGTGTGTGAGCCGTTATCGTAACACTATGGTAACCATTATGTTCACTCTTTCAGTTAAAATCCATTATGTACAGTTATACATAATACGAAGATGTATTGTGTTTTACGGTTTAACATAACGCGAATTATTTTAAGTATTATTAAATGCAAATAACGTCATTTATTTAACGTTTCAGTCAACATGACATAACTGCCGTTATTTTAAATCCACGCTATTTTAAATAACTGTCGTTATTTAGCATCGACAAAGTATTAATAAATAGCGTTATGTTATGTGGAATTTAAAAATTCAGCTAAAGTATTTTTCAGCGAAAATTTTAGTATTTTTGATTTTCAAAATTTGTAGCATAAATGTAAAAAAATTAATGTCTGATACCTTCTCCCACAAAAAACATTACTCGATGTACAAAAATTGGTTAAAAAATAAATTTTGACTGCATACCGTTTCTCATACATTAAACAAAAAGGAAAAGTTTATATATTATTTATGGTATCCGGGTTTCCCACAGAAAACGTAATAAAACGTTCCTTTAGTATTAAGTAACTACGATTCCGTTAATACGTTCATTAACTGAAAGAGTGAACATAATGGATTTATGTATCATTGTACATAATGCCACTTATTTACGATTGCACATCCTGCCAGTTATGTGGGCCGCCGCATTATGTATAGTTTTTAGACAGTTTCAGTTGAATATAAATAAACGGAGAACCGCTTGTGATAAATANTGACTTGTATATAACGGTTAACATTTTAACGATACATTATTTCAATAATGTTACGGAGTTCAAAAAATTCAACATATTTTCTATAATGCGTTCGACTTTTTGCGAGCATTCCCGAGCATTGTGCGAATAATGTAAAGTGGACATTACACCAAATTCAACAAAATCTAAACATTACGCCACTTATTTACGATTGCACATCATGCCACTTATGTGGGCCCGGGCGGCGACCCACATAACTGGCATGATGTGCAATCGTAAATAACCGGCGTTATGTACAATTATACATAAATAGACATTATGTTTCACTATTTTTCGAGTTTTTTTGTGAAACATAACGACACACCCTGTGTATGACGCTTCTAACTTCCTTTTTATATAAAACTGACCTAGTTTGATAAATATTAACATAAAAATTAACTTTCAGAAGCCGAGTGTGAGCGGTTTTTAAGTGAACTCTTGTCGCCTGTAAAAAATGCAGAAGAGTTTTCGGGTTCAGTGTTGAATTAGATGATTTAAAAGATTATTTTAAGTTTAATCCGGACCGTATAACAAAATAGATAATGTTCAAAAATGTCGCCGAGGATTACAAAAGTATACCAAAGTTATCTTTAAAGTTCTGATAACTTTTGAACTTAACTGCACTTGTAAAGATAT
>SCLG01000864.1:0-33692 GCA_004367875.1 Oikopleura albicans
TAATTTCGAAACAGTTCAACATTTTTTGCATATCGTATCGCCGAATTTGAAGTCGTGTGGTCCAATTTGGTTAATACATGTTTGAAGATTCTGACTCCACCTATATGTCCTGATTTTCGAAATCCAAAAACGCCCAAAACAAGCATGAAATGCTTGACAATTTTCATTATTGTTATAAATACTTGCAAGTTATACTTTGAATAATGAAAAATAGGAAAAATCGGTTCTTTTTATAAAAGTTTCGAGTCATGGTTGACTCACGCGGCGCGCCGGTGGATTTTATAGAAATATTAATGTATAATAAAATTGCTTCCGTTTTTCAATTCATACATTGATAAAATCGATATACATCGATAGCATCTACACAGTAGTATATTCTACTGGTATGTCTTAAGCTGGGTTCTATTTAAAATATTCACTGACTGTACGTTACATCAGANAATTCCCATATATGTGAAAATACCAAATGGCGGTTAACTGCAAACTGGCGGTTAACTGCGCAGGGCGTAGGCGTGATCGCTGGAAAATAGTGGTACCCCTAACTGGCGGTTAACTGCAAAAGTGGCGGTTAAGAGGGTGGCGGTTAACTGCGCACCCTGTGTAACTTTTAAGTTTTGCATAACTCGGTCCAACAACACATTGTTTGTGAGAGAAGGTATAAAATCAAACCACAGTCATAATCAACATAGAAAGATCTATTATGTAGTTTCGGCTATGTTTGACAAACTTTACAATTCGTGTTTGTTGATTTGTGTGAATAAACGGGTTTGGGTTTAATGTACTACTTACATTATGCTACATAAATGACATTGTTATTTTCACAAATGTTTCATTTTGAACAATGGAGCATAAGTTATGCTGCATAACGTTTAGCATAACGTATGATAAGTTTTCATCAGATTTTTATTATTTTCTTGGGTATAACTTATATAAGTTATACCGTATAACGCTATAATTTTTCATATGGAGGTATTTTGAAATATATACGGGGGCTAAAATCAAATATATCGTTACATACAAAAAATGCAATTTTACGAAGACTAGGTCAATAAGTCACATTTTGAAAAGTCACATTTTGACAACTCACATTATGCGTATGAATAAGTCACATTTTGAAAAAAAACGGTGATTTAATAATGATTCACATAAGATTTGTAACATACACCAACTACCTGCTTGAATTAAAACCGCTTTAAGTGTAGTCTGCTTTGAAATAGTGGTCATTTTCCCGCCTACGCACTATTTGCTCAAATTGGCAGTGTTTCTTTCTTTTTTGTGTTACATTAAGCAAGTAGATGGTGTATCATACTTATGACATTTCAAAAAATACATATTCAAATTTATACTTTTATAAACAGTTTTGTAGCATTTTAATCACACCAAAAATACTACATTTCCAAGCTATGTGAGTCAACCAACTGAAAAGTCTTTACTCTCAGGGCCCCTGAGTCAGGCGTCATTTTTGGTACGCTGCTTTTATACACCACCTACCTACGTAAGTTAACAAAACTTTTAGAAAAATAAAATGTTAACTTACGTGGTGTTAAGTTACGTGGTGTTAACTTACGTGGGTAGGTGGTGTATACAAAATTTAGCATAATTTTAAGGTTTTTAAACATAGATTGAAACTTAGGATCATAGTTTAGGTTTTAAAAACAACGGTTCAAATCATTAACAAAAGTTTTGCTACATTTTTAATACGTTATATAAAGTTATATAAAGTTATTATTAACCACTGTGCTTTCAATAATGCCACATTGCACTGTTTTAAGGCCTTTGTCAAAATGTGGAGAAGATAACGGCGCAAGCGGTGAAGTATTTACACTATTTACGAGGTGCGCCGTTATCTTTCAAAACCAAGTTTGTGTTATTGCCAAAAACAAACGGTAAAATGCGTGGGTAGATATTCCAAAAACTTTTTGGAAACAAGGGAATCAGGGACGATTATGAAAGCATTTTGTGACCGGTATTACGTAATAATGTTTTAAGATTTAACAAACTGATGCATTTAGTAGCGATAGCGAATTACATACAATACAGGTAGACATAAGCAATTAAGTTACATTTTTCTAAATTATCGAATTAAGAATTCACATGTAATGTGTTCAAACATTTTCATACAAAGTTTAAGCACAACATCATATTAAAGCCAAAAACGGCGCAGCCGGATTTGGTCGAAAAAGAAAAGGTCCAAAATGGCATAAAAGGGCGAAAACCTAAAATTCTCGAACCCTTAAAAGGCCAAAAACCAGAAAAGTCGAAAACTGAAAACCTCGAACTCGACCTTTTTAGGCTTCGCCGTGTTATGTCATTTGGACCATTTCTTTTTCGACCTTTTCAAGGCTTCGACCTTTCCTGCATTCGACCAAATCCGGCTGCGCCCCAAAAACGTGCAGCATAATTTTGTGTTTAAATTCTCCAACCTACGCAAAAAATAATCCATCAATTGAATTTTCTCGAAAAGTTGAGCGTCCATATGCCTTAAATCGACGATAATAACAAGTTGCGTGTCTATTTACACGCACTTCCCCCTGGGAATTAATGTTTCGACATGGTTTGTGTTTGAAATTCGGGGCGAAATACATGTCTATCAAACATGACGATTTGTTACATTTGGTACAATCATATAATATTAATAGGTCCCTCATTAGAGACTTCCTCAATATGTTACATAACCATATGTAAATGAAAGCGTAAAATAAGGAAACCACAGTTCATTTTGAAAAGTTTACTCCGGACACTGTACTGTACACAGTGTATTATAAAAAAATGTGCCTGTGCCGGTCATGTCTTGTACACTTCCAGTGAAACACCTACCTACTTAAACTAACACTGCTTAAAGTAACATTAATCACTTAAAATAACAATTTTTTTCAAATAGTGGTCGTTGTGTCGCCTACAAACTGCCGGCTTAAACTAACATTTTTCCCATTTTCGAGTTACTTTAAGCAGTAGGTGGTGTATCATACTTATGATATATCAAAAAATTTCACCAACAAATATTTATTTTTTTTAATCGTTTTGTTTCATTTTTATCACACAAACAATTTAATAAAAAAAATCATTCAAAGTTAATACATATTTGCATCTACATATACACTATGCATGTATTACACACTACAAAATTGTTATTGAAATAAAAGAATATGTAACATTTTTAAAATATACTCAAATAAGCATTTTTTATTTTATTAATGCCCGGACTCGGTTAGTGTTTGAAAAATTTTGGGAACAATTTTAGAAACAAAAAACATGCAAATTTGCTACATTTGGTACATCATATAATATTAGAAGGTCCCCCATTAGAGACTTTCTCAATACGTTACATAACCATATCATATGGTCCATATGTAAATTAAACTGTAAAATAGAGATATCACAATTCATATTGAAAAGTTTAAGTCCGGAAACTGTACTGTAAATTGTACTCACGGCTTCATTTGATATTTTCAAGTTAAATTTCGATACCAAATTCATCGGATTATCCGAAAATTATGATGTTTCATTTTTATCAATTAATTGTTTGAATTTAATAAAATTCGGAACAAAAAGGTTTCTTCCGAGATATTGTAACATTTTTACATACTGTATAAATAACACTGATATTGCATTGCTATCAGAAATCAATTTTAGTTGCATATTAAGAAAAAACTGTTTATAGCAAGTGACATGGTGATAATATAAATAGTTCTATGGAATTATTAGATACGGTCTCATCTCAACTTATGACCGAACAAGTGTTCAAATAACTGCACCATCGGGAATTTTGTCCGAATAAGTGCACATGTGGCGTATAATGAATTTGGTACACACTGTGTCAAAACTGCGTTAATTTCAAATTAACAAATATGTAACATTTTTAAAATATACCCATATACATATGTAAGCACTTTTTATTATATTAATGTCTAGACTTGGTTCGTCTTTGAAAATTGTGGAAACCATCTGGGAAAACATATCGAAAGCATAATCATTTGCTTCATTTGGTACCCTCATATTAGAGACTTCCTCAAATACGTTACATAACAATATCATACGGTCCATATGTAAATTAGAGTGTAAAAATACATCATAATTAGGGTGGCTCATCTCTGAGGGAAGTTTTTTCCCGGGGGGTTAAGACTTCCGCAAAAAAAACATAAATTTTCGTATGATGTTAAGGGCTATTTTTAAATGACCTTCAAATGGGTGACCCCATGTACTGAAATTTCCACTATTCATCCTGTGTGCTCTATTTTGCCTGCTCTTTCATTTGATTTTTTTACGGAAGTCTTAACCCCCCGGGAAAAAAATTGCCCTCAGAGATGAGCCACCCTAATCATAATTCATTAGGAAAAATTTAAACCGGAGACTGTACTGCACACTGTACTCACGGTTTCATTTGATATTTTATACACAGGGTGCGCAGTTATCTTGCGAAAATTGCCGCTCGTACGCTTATCTTGCGACCTTTCAGAATTTTGTTTTTCTGGATTTATAATAATTATGTGCTATGCACTGAGCAGTTATCTTGCGAAAAAACGCGAACTTTTCAAGGACGAAATTCGCAAGATAACTGCGCACCCTGTGTAGTTAAATTACACTAACAAACTCATACTGTATGAACCATCCTCACTATCGATTTTGAGAAAATTGTGATGTTTCATTTTTTTAACAATTTATTTTTTGAATTTAATAAAATAACTGATGAAATGGAATTTGATTTAGATATAACTTGAGATGTTGTAACATTTTAACAACTGTATAAATAACACTCATGTTTATAACACACATGTTTTATGCGATTACTTATAAATTATCGGTTATTATTAAAAACTTATTAATAATTATAATTTATGATTTATAATGCACCTTCATAAAGTAGTTCTATTCATTCAACATGGTAACGATTGTAACTCTCATAATAAACTGTAAGCTTAACTCTCAGGGGAAGAAGTTTTTGGGAACCCGTTGGGGGAAAATGCGTGTATATAAACACGCACTTAAAAAATTCACAATAATTCGCAATAATTCAAAAAAACTGGTGAAGCCAAGTAGTAGAACTTGTCAAACTACGCCGATCTAACTATTACGAATATCATTTTTGGCCACCAGGGCCTCCTAGAGAGCTTTTTGAAATCTCCAACTCACGGGAAAAAAATACCATCAATGTAAATTTTTAGAAAAGTTGAGGGGGGTCAGCAATACCCGTTTTGCCCTACGGGGCCTCCATATGCCTTAAATCGACAAAAAAACAAGTTGTGTGTCTATATACACGCACTTCCCCTGGGAGTTAACGTAAGATAATATCATACGGCCAAGCAAACCAAATGGTTAAATTTCTTAATTTTGTTTCATTTTATCATACAAACTTATACAAATTTTATGAAAATCATTAAAGTATATCTATGAGCAATGTGAGCATAGGTATATCACATAGCTATCGTTTTAAAATGTGGTAGATGGCAGTATTGGGAACCTTAACCAAAGTAAAAAAATCCTTTTTTGCGAATACAGTCAGGTCCTTCTAGATGTGCATTTTCGAGTTACGATATTGTGACCAAGTAACAACTAAAGAAGAAACATTTTGAAATATACTGAAGTACCCATTTATAATTTATTTTTATAAGTCGACTTGGTTTCGGGAAAGTTCTGAAAACTTGTCGCATTTGGTATTATCAGTTAATAATAATCATACCTCATTTCAGCCATATATATATTCACTTTTTTCTGATGAACTCAAAGTGCAATAATGAGTACGGTATGGCTGTATTACTCGTAAACAAATCAACTGACCTGTCCTTAAAGTTTAAGCCATAACGATGAAATTTATTTTTGAATGTTTCACTACCGTATACATCGCCAATAATTTCAAAATTTTTCTCTACAACTTGTAAATTCCGTTGCAATTTGAATAATTTTAACCTGTTACCAAACGAAAACATTTTGGAAATATTTTTTTAATAACTTAATTTCAATAATAAATGTGCCCATTTCATATAGATCTTACTAACTATGGTAAAATATGTACAATTTTTCAATATAAAGGAAGCTACATTTTTGGTTGAACAACCTGTGAAGGAGGTCGGCAAGCTTTTGAAGTAGTGTAGATATGATTGCTGGGAATCAACCTACGCGTATAGATTAAATATTTTAATATTGTTTAGCTTTTAGTAGCATTTTACCTCCTTCATTTCTCCTTTCCTAATCTTTTTTTATTTGAGAAATTCGTAAATATTGTATCTTCTTAGATCCCTATGTTAAAACTTAACAAAGGAAATTATTTAATTTTTCATTAACGACTTTATCCAGTCACAAACATAATACTTAGTCAAGCTGTTTCATTTGATATTTGGGTACTTTTAAATATTGTTACAGTTGGTGACGTAACGACTTGACACATAACGAGTTGACAAAGTTTTTGGGCAACAATAGGCAAAAAAGAGGCAAAAGTGACGTAACGAGTTGACAGTTTTTGACGAAAAAATCGGAAACGAAAGTGTCAACTCCTTACGTCACCAACTGTATTATATATTAACATAAATATTTTTTGTTCAAACTTCATTTTTTTAAACATTCATTAGATTAGTGAACACCTATAAAATTTCACATTTTGAACAGCGATTTCTGATAAAATTTTGACTATTTTCTCAACACAGAGAGAATATTCATTTTTTGGTTAAAAGGGCCTGTGGAAGAATCTAAAAACAAAAACACAAAATGATGAAATACACATGATGGAGATATCATTTTTACAAACAAAACATTGGGCTAAAATCTTTTACGTCACCGACTGTACTCAATTATCATTATTTTATATTGAAAATTCTCTCTATCATACATAGATGGCATATTGTACTTTTTTGAGTTACACACGATGCGCAGTTAACCGCCACCCTTCGCGGCGTCCTCAACTGGCAGTTAACTGCAAAAGTGGCGGTTAACTGCGCAGTGCGTAGGCGATTTACTTGGAAAAAGTGGCGGTTAACTGCAAATAAGAGTGGTAGTGCCAAAGTGGCGGTTAACGGCAAATAACGTTTTTGACNCAAAAATGATGACTCATAATTTTAAATTGAAAGATTACCATGATATGAAAAATCTCAAATTAGAATTTTTGAATAAAATGATTTAAATTAAAAGTTTTTAATTAATTTAAGGTTTTATACTAAAGTTTTTAATTGAAAAATTATCGAAAATTTTAAATATGTTCATAAAGCTTTGAAATTAACAATTGAAAAAAAACATAATTCGATTTTATAACTAATAGTTAAACTCTATACTGAGGTTCGTATAGCGTTTTTAAGGGCTAGGTATCGGTATAAAAAAAATTAATCCGATAAATATTGTAGGCAAAATTCACATTTGTTCAGAGGCGCTTAAGATAAGGCATGACTGTTATAAACAAAGGGTATGTACGGAACAGAAATATTTTAATTTTTGAACTAGCCTAACAAAGTAAGTTGACGAAAATTTTGGACAAAAACAGGCATTTATTATTGAAATAAATAATTTAGTAAAATTAATCACTCATGTTCAATATTTCACCAAAATTACCCAAAATTTATAGAATATTCCCATAAATGTGAAAATTCAAAATGGCGGTTAACTGCAAACTGGCGGTTAACTGCGCAGGGCGTAGGCGTGAACGCTGGAAAATAGTGGGACCCCTAACTGGCGGTTAACTGCAAAAGTGGCGGTTAAGAGGGTGGCGGTTAACTGCGCATCGTGTGTATCTTAATTATTGGATTTGTAGTGTTTGCAAATGTTTCATTTTTTACCGTAATTAATAAAGCGTTTTAATAACGTTTCAGGCATATATCATAAGGTTATTTCTAAAAAAACGAAAATCTCTCACAAAATTATTAATTGTGAATAAGTATGATATACACCACTTACCTACGTAAGTTAACACCACGTAAGTTAACAGTTTTGTCAATTTTTGACAAAAAGCCAAAATTCACGTAAGTTAACATTTTTTCAAAAGTTTTCCAGCACTTCCGCCTACGCCCTACCCACGTAAGTTAACAAAATTTACGTAAGTTAACAAAATGCACGTAAGTTAACACCTTTTTTCCAAACGTTTTGTTTACTTACGTAGATAGTTGGTGTACACTCCCCCCTCATGANATGTATTTTTCTTACTTTTTATAATTTGTTAATAACGTTTTGAAGCGTAATTATGATTCGTGTTCAAAAAGATCAAAAAACAAAAAATGTAGCATGAATAATAGACAAAAACTAAAATCTCTCATAATAAGGGCCACCCTTCACACCGCATTTTGGCCCCTGTTATGAGAAAAAAAATATTTTCAGTCATAATGGCCCCTATTATGAGCGATAAATACCTATTTATTGGCCAAAAGTGCCTCTTTTGGCCCTTATTATGAGAAAAAAAAACTTTTTCGTCAAAAAATGGCCCTTATCATGAGAAAGTGGCCCTTATTATGAGAAAGCGGGCTAAGCTGGCCCTTATCGTGGGGGCCCTTATCATGAGGGGGGAGTGTATGTTAATAATTTCGTACGAGATTTTCGTTTTTTTATAAATAACCCTATAATTTTACTTATGAAGTTGTTCGGTGCTGTTAAACCGAAATCTGTAAAAAAATATTGTATCAGTCCCATTTTTAAAACATCTTTAATCTAATAATGATTAACATATGAACTGTGACATACAACACCTACTTGCTTTAATAAACACTTATGCTTAAAGTTACACTTATCAGTTAAAGAAACAATTTTTTACCAAATAGTGGTCGTTGTGTCGCCTATGCACTGCCGTCTTAAATTAACATTTTTTTTCATTTTTGCGTTACTTTAAGCAGTATGTGGTGTATTATACTGATGATATATCAACAAACTTCATTGACAAATATATATCCTTTTTGATCGTTTTGTTTCATTTTTATCACACAAACAATAAAAAAAAATTAAAAGTTAATACATATTTACATCTACATATACACTATGCATGTATTACATAACTACATATCATTTTAAATTCAACAGGTGGCAGACTTGAGCCAGGTTTTGAAACAAAGTTGAGACACCACCAGTTTACATAAGTATAATGAAATAAAAGAATATGTAACATTTTAAAAATTTACCAAACTAAACATTTTTTATTATATTGATGCGTAGACTCGGTTTGTGTTTGAAAATTTTGGAAAACAATTAAAAAAAAACATGCAAAGTTGCTACATTTGGTACCATCATATTTTATTAGACACTTTCTCAATGCGTTACATAACCAAATCAAATGGTCCATATGTAAAATAAAGTGTCAAATAAAGATCTCATAATTCATATTGAAAAGTTTAATCCGGAAACTGTACTGTAAGTAGAAAATGAGAATTTGCTTCATTTGGTACCCTCATATTATATTAATAGGTCCCCCATTAGAGACTTCCTCAAATACGTTACATAACCATATCATATATGTAAATTAGAGTGTGAAATAAATACATCATAATTAGGGTGGCCACTTGACGAAGTGGAATTCGATTTAGGCATAGCTCGAGATAGTGTAACATTTTAACAACTGTTTAAATATCACTATATGTATCTAATATTCAAAATAACACACTATTTTTCTTAGTTTTGTTTCATTTTATCATACAAACTTATACAAATTTTATGCTAATCATTAAAGTATATATATATGAGCAATGTGAGCATAGGTGTATGATATACCGTATATCACATAGCTATCGTTTAAAAATGTGGTAGATGGCAGTATTGAGAACCAAAGTAGTCAAATTGTTAAAAAAAATCATTTTTGCGAATAATTTTTTTCGACCATGAAACATCAACATAAGTAACATTTTTAAAGTATACCAAAGTACTCATTCATATTTTATTATTGTATATCGACTACGGGAAATTTCAAGCTTATCGCATTTGGTATTACAGTCCTTACTCCCATTACGGGCGTTCCCGTTACGGGCGTTTATCCCATTACGGCCGCTTTTTTCGTCAAAAAAGTGATTATCCCATTACGGCTGCTTGTTTATACGGCCGTATTTTGGGGGTCAATAATTCTATAAGGGCCGTTTTTTCATGGCAGGTTTGGCGTAAGACATTACTTTGAATACACCTGTGTAATGAAATGGCTTTTATAACAAAACCAATTGAGATAGCTAAGATATTTTACGAAACAAATCGTAAAAAATAAACAATAATTTTAATTAAATCAAACATAAACCCTTTGAATGCTAAATTGTCACATAAATCATGGATTGGTCGTAAAATTAACATTTAAAAGTTCGATACAGTCGTGGAAGCGAGAACGTAACACTTTCGTTTGTCAAAAACTGTTACGTTCTTGCTTTTTCGTTACGTTCTCGCTCGTTACGTTCTCGCTTCCACGACTGTAAGCCATTTTGACATAAATGCGTCCCAAATAAATCCTATTAGGGGCGCTAATCCCATTACGGCCGCTTTTCCCGAGAACCGAAAACGGCCGTAATGGGAGTAAGGACTGTATAATTTAATAATAATCGGTCCTCAATAGAGTCATATGCTTATATGGAATGTTTCACTACCGAATACATCGCCAATAATTTCAAAAATCTACCTCTGCAATTAAAGTTCAGTTAGAAAAAATGGAATTTGAATTCATTTTAAATTTAGCTTACATATCATAGAATTAAATCCACATTACGTTTTAACCATTTACCAAACGAAATCATTTTCGAAATATTTTTAATAACTAATTTTTAATGATATGTGACCATTTCATAAGGATATTAAAATGTCGTAAAATATGTACTAATTTCTCATTATAAAGGAATCTTCATTTTTGTGATTAATATTTTGTGAGAGAGGTCGGCAAGCTGTCAAAGTAGGTGAGATATGATTGGTGGGAATCAAACCTACGCGTTTAGATCAAGCATTATAAAATTGCTGAGCTTTCAGTAGCCTTTTACCTCCTTTTGAGAAATTCGTAAGTATTTTATCTTCTTAGATCCCTATGTTAAATCATAACAAAGGAAATCATTCAATTTTTTCAACAAAATTATAGACAAAACTCTAGACCAAGCTGTTTCATTTGATAATTGGGTACTATTAAAAATTGTTATTATATATTAACATGTATTTCTTTTGTTCCAAATTCATTTTTTTTGTTTAACATTTACCCGGCATAATTTATTGGTTTCATTAGATTAGTTAACACGAATAAAATTTCACATTATTAACACGGGTTTGTGATAAAATTTGGATTTCTTTCTCAATTCAGAGAAAAAACGAATCGAGATTTTTTCGCAAAACACACAGTCCGCAAAACACACTGTGTGTAGCTTCGGCGCATCGGGGTTAAAAGGCCTGTGAAGGAGTCTCTGCGACGGAGAATATCTCAAATCACGTGGTTAAGACCCTCCATATTAATACAGCATATACAGCATATTTTTCTCCCTTTTGCAAAAACAAAAACTGTGTCTAACAATAAATGACCATTGTATTGTAAAAAGCATATATGTTACGTAACAATCCTCCACAGGCTCTACATTGAGAAAGCAGTCCACATTTTATCAGAAATCCTTGGTATAACCGACAAATACTCATTGCAAAAGTTTTATCCTAGAACATTTGTCGCAAAACATATAACGATGGGCGAAATTACAAACATTTTTCGACATGGTGGAGTTATCATTTTTACAAACAATACGTACTAAGGTGTCTCAAACTTTTGAGAAAAAAATCCAGAATGAACATTAGGTAGCTTTTCGGAAACTACAAGTTAAAGAAAAAGGCGTCAATTTTTTTTCCGATTGACCCCAAATAAAGACCCTTGAATTTTGTATAAAAGCTTGGGACAGCCTACTGTACTTCGTATGCTATTTATTCGGTTAAAATCTCGATACTGTTCATAAAAATTCATTAACAATAATGTCTCTCTCTCTCTCGCTCTGTTCATACTGTTTTTTTTTACTTAATTAGTAAAAACAGTTATGTTATAAAAATGTATCATTCTGAAATGTGTAGCAATTTGGAAATAGTTGTGTATTTATAAGGACCTTTGGTGCTCCATGTGTTAACATCCAGCTGACATATGTGTCTGCTGTGCAGAAAATCCCAGAAGTCCTAGCGCATCTGTTTATTCAAAAATTTCAAAACAAATATTTGAGCAGCTGGTGCCAGCTACTGCATGAATTCGGCAAATGAATTTTTGAAATCTCCAACAAATATAAAACGAATTCAATTCGCGTCAGTTGCCTTTTAAGTTTTTTTTTTGTTCTGGTTTTCCGGCTCCGAAGGGTCCCTTTGATGTGTCCGCACCGCTATTTTTCCGTTTAGAGAAATTTTTACCTAAAATGTTAAAAGCCAAATGAAAAAGCATACAATGGCCGCAGGTTCTGTCAGTTTCCATACAACTTTATAATATAGATTCTGAGAAAAAAACTAATTGCATCATTCAAATTTCGTTGAAATGTTAACGAATGGACCCTTGGGAGTTAATTTATTTAAAGGCCTTAAAATTTAAAGCTTGAAAATTCAACAGACATATGAAGTTTAATCGTGCTACTTAAATGTTGGCGGAAATTTTGGTTCATATTGGTACAGTACCAAAATAGACCACTGGACAAGAAAAATTGAGGCTGTTACGAATGTTTTACTTGGTTATAAAGTCCATAAAAGTAGGACACTCGTAACGAGTCTTGCAAAAAATATTCGGTGTTCGGTTCAGGTTCGTATCATTAACTATAAACACACTGCACAGTTATCCGACATTTTTTGCGTACAAACAATCTACCGGATAACCTGCCCGATAACAGCAAAGCGGGGATTGTTCTACATACGATCAAGAATGAAAAGGATGTGTGCGTATTAAGGGTCGGTTAACGATTTTTGAAAAACGACCCTTATTAAACACCCGACCCGTATTAAGCACACCCATAATTGAGCGATCTTAGTTTTTTAACTATAAAATCAGGGACACTTATTTGGAGCAAAAATACTTTTATCAAAAAACCGACCCTTATTAGCACTACCGACGCTTATTTAGCACAATCGAGCCTTATTCAGCACACCCCATGTATACCATACTTTCGGTAAATCGATTTATTATTTTTATTATTCGATTGAACTGAAACTAGTAATACTCACACTGTATGATGGACCTCAATCGATATCTCAAGCACTAATAAAACTTGCCAGATAACTGTGCAAAGTAACGGATGACAGCCCTATCGTAGACTTAAATTTTACTGTAAAATGTCCCACACGTCCCCACTGGTGCTGTTTTCCGACAGTTTGGTCAGGTTTTACGGTCAATCCGTCTTTTTTTACCATCATTCAGGAACATAATAATTAATGATCGGAACAAAATTTAGGAGAAAATTTAGGAGAAATGGAGTATAACTTGTGTAAAGGTCGAAATAACAGCGCAGGTCGTAGGCGGAAAACTTAAAAATAATATTAAAAAACACAGGTACATAACCGCACGAGCTGTCCAACACGTCAGATAACTGTATCGTGGTATTAGTACATAGATGGCGTAACTACAATTCTACAATAAAAAAAGTGTTAAACTAACGCCTGACAGTAAGCCTGTGCTCCATATTGAACGTTTATAGAAAAAAACTTGTGGTGTGGACAAAATTCCCCAATATTTGTAGTGGGCAAGGGTTATAATCAGTGTTGGAAGCGTTGAGCGTTGAGGACAAAATTTTTCCAACGCGTTTGGAGCGTTGCGAATATTTTCCCCGACGTGTTGGCCAACGCTTGAATTTTTCCCAACGCTCAACGTAATTTTATACTACACCACCTAACCATGTGAGATAACACCAATTTTTTCGAAAAAAGGTGTTATCTCAAATGCAAATTGTTATCCCAAATGCAAACTGTTATCCCAAATGGGTAGTGCGTAGGTTAAAACCCTGGAAAACTTGAAACAAGTGTTATCCCAAATGCAAATAGGCTTTGGGGAATTTTCCATTAGTTTTGTGAAAATTTTCCAGTAATTTCTGGGAATTTTCCCCTGCCAGTTTTTAGGTCGCATTCTGGATTTTAAAATGAAGTTANNNNGTGACCAAAATAACGGAAAAATCTAGAAATTATGTGCCTTTTACTTACTAAAAAAATAGCCATATTTTCAATGTATTTTAGAGTATTTCTCTCTGTATTTTTTTGTTGCGAAACAGTTTGTGGTTTAATTCATTGTTTATATAATCTTCAGTGCGCTAAGACACTACACAAAAAGTTTTACATTGAAACAATCATAATTTATAACTTTAAAATGGTACAAATGCCCAAATTTTCGAAAAAATCACGGATGTCACGTCACGCCAAAGTGTCCAAGGGCGCTTCCGATAAAAAAATGTATTTTTTTCTTGCCATCATAGATACTACAGCACCATGGAGCAACTCGTGTACTATCGTAGAATATTCATATCGTTGACTTTGATGCCTTAATTGTCACCGTTAAGTAAAAAAAAGTCCAAAAACAGAGAAAAAATCGGCCAAAATCGACAAAAATCGATTTCTTTTTATAAATTTTTACTTCTTAAATGCCTATCCTTAAATTTTAATATAATCAAAATAGATGCTATTGACTATATAAAGAGTTATTTAGCTGTTATCTTAACACTTGTACGTGCACATGATGTGTCAGGATGAAATTTAGTTCTCAGTTTGTGGCGAAACCACTTGCATGCTTCAGTGGTACTTTTTTAAAAGGTATAACGTGTAAAAGGTATCATAAGAGCCCAGGGGCTTTTAGGGCCCATGAACTTAAAATATGTTTTAGTTCAATTGTAGAGCTCAAAAAGTTATTAAAAAAATGTGGAAAAATCAAATCCCGGAAATGTCTGTAGTGAGTTCTAGAATTTTTTGAAGATCCAAAGAAAAAACGTTTTTGGTACCTTTAAGACGGCTTCACCAGGAATCATACCGAAATTTGGCCGTAAAAGAGGCGTCAAGATAACACTTTAGTACCTATAATGAAACGAGTACGTTAGTAAACTAATAAGTTTTATAATACTTCAATGTTTTTTCTATTAAACTTCTTACCGCTCCTGTTGGTAAAAATTTATTTATGATATTAAATCAACGTTTCACCCGTAGCGTCTTAGGCATGTGAAACCGACTATTCAGAAAGTACAAGGGCGGAGACAAGCCAATCATATATCGCCAATTTTCTCACGTGGCTGTCGCATAGGGTGACTACGAAGTGAAAGCGGGCATTCGACAATAAAATGAAAATACTTTGTTTATTTATTTTATAGAACACCATCAGTTTATTTTATGAAAATACTGAATAGGGTAGACGAATTCCAGAAGAGTAAACGTTTGATTAGAACTGCATGTATTACAGTCAAATTACCGCAGCATTTTTCCACTTTTCAAATCATGCTTTGTTGAGTTTTTCTTTTGATTTGTTTTTCGATTGATTCTTTTTAAAACTTTGCCATTTGAATTTTTCCATCGTCTCAATAGCATAAATCATATCATCAGATTTTTTTTTTGAAATCAGTTGTTTTTCGCGTCAGTTTTTTTTAACAATTTTTTTTTTGACATTTTGGAAACAGTTTCCTTTAAAATAGGTTTTAAATTTATATTTTTCAATGTTAACTTATAAGCTCAGTAAAACGAACACTTAATAAAAGTGTGTCAACATAGTGTACATATCACATTATTGTAGATAACTAAATAAATACAGAACATATCATTCATTGGTGACAGAAGGGCGTAATCTTTAGTTACGTAACATTTTAAAACTTTTGAAACAGTAATAATCTACGTAGACTGTGCGAAAAAATTGCTCAAGATGAGCCTAGTAACTTTGAAAATACTATCATGGAAATTTTGAACGTTTTAAAAGGACATCAAACTTGATTTATTGGTGTAAGAAAAAAAATAACGCGTCATTTTGAAACTTTGTACTGGTTTTTAACACTTTTTTAAATAAGTTTTTTACATGAACACATTTCATTCATGTACCAGGTACACAGACTGCGTTTTCCTAGAACATTTCGAAAAACAATTTTTAATTTTTTTTTTTGTGAACTGCGAAGATTCTATGCGAAGATATTATTAAAGAAAAAAAGTGTGACATTTTGTATTTTCTTTTCACAAAAACTATCGTAAAACTTTCAACGTTAACAAAATATCATATCATATGTAAAATTTTTCACTAGATAATATAGGTGTGCAATTACAGTTACAGTTGTTTAACTTATATCTTGACAAGTTTGAAAGACTGATAGGCTATACATAATTTTTACATAATTTTTACTTCCACTTGTAGGTCCACTTGTATTCGAATTATCTCATTTTCAAATAATCCGTATCTTGTAAGCCATTTACCTATCATTCACGGAAAATATTTTTCAAAATTAATATTTATTAAATAAGGTAACGAACGTATGTAATTATCTTAAGCGTTACTCATTACCATTCATTATTAATGGGTCCTAAATTATGACTCATAATATCATAAGAACATAATTAATTATAAAATCAAATCAAGGCGTGTGTTTCATATCGTTTTTTTTTTTTGTTCAATTAAACCGGTTCAGACTGCACCATGCAACTAGTTACTAACTGCTAGTAACTGTAAAATAAAACCCGGTCAAAACCGTCGAAAAGCAAGTTTTTCGAGATAGCATAAAATTATTGAAAAAAAAAACAGAAAAAATTTGAGAAAAAAAAAATATCGTTACATTTTAACAATTACCATATCGCCCGGTATGATACCGGTTAATCAATTATCATTTAATTAACGCGTCATTTTGAAACTTTGTACTGGTTTTTCACACTATTTTTTTTTACATGAACACAGTTTATGCATGTACCAGCTACACGGACTGTGTTTTCCTAGAACATTTCGAAAAACAATTTTTTGTAAACCTCGAAGATAAGATAAAAAGTGAGATATTTTGTGTTTTCTCTTTACGAAAACCTACGCAAAACTCTAAAGTTAACAATACACCATATCATACGTGTATTTTTTGGTCGATTTTAAACCGGTAAAGGCTGCACCGTGCAGCTAGTTACTAGCTGCGACTGGTTTAGTCTCATGAAAATCGGCTGCGCGTTTCTAGTATACCGTGTCGGCATATNAACTCAAAAGTCGAAATTTGAATATAACTTTTCCTTTGATGGGTATCTTAAAAAGAGAGATACTGAGACTCTACGACGAAGCTCAACCGATATCTCAAACACAAGTAGGAACACAAGTAGGATAAACCCATTCGCAAGAATAAACTTAAAGCACAAGTGGCCGGATAAACCCTCAGTGCGTGGGCGGGATTGGCGAAAAAATTTTGGGAAAAAAAGTGGCCGGATAAGCGCACGAGCGGGCAAAGTGGCCGGATAAGGGGGGGCCGGATAACCCCTTAAGTAGTGTATCGCCAAATTTTCTCACGTGGATGTCGCATAGGGTGACTACGAAGTGAACATGGTCATGCGACAATTAAATGAAAATACTTTGTTTGATTTATTTTATAAAAACACCTTTAGTTTATTTTATGATAATACTGAATAAGGTAGACGAATGCCAGAAGAGTAAACGTTTGATAAGAACTGCATGTATTACAGTCGAATTCCCGCAGCATTTTTGCACTTTTTCACATCTTGCCTTGTCGAGTTTTGATTTGGTTTTCGATTGATTTTTTTTATAACTTGCCATTCGAATTTTTTTATCTATCTATCAATAGCATACATCATATCATCAGATTTTTTGCAATAAGTTGTTTTGTTTTTGCCGTCAGTTTTTTTTTTTTTACATTTTTTTGGACATTTTGGAAACAGTTTCCTTTAAAACAGCTTTTAAATTTATATTTTTCAATGTTAACTTATAAGCACAGTGAAACGAACACTTAATAAATTTAAAGTGTGACAACATAGTGTACATAACTGAATAAATACAGAAAATATCATTCATTGGTGACAGAAGTGCGTAATCTTTTGTTACGTAACATTTTTAAATTTTTGAAACAGTGAAAAGTTAAGACTGTGCTAAAAAATTGCTCAATATGAGCGCATAGACTTGAAAATACTATCATGGTAGTTTTGAACATTTTAAAACAAATTTGATTTATTGGTGTAAGAAAAAAAATAACGCGTCATTTTGAAACTTTATACTGGTTCTTAACACTATTTTTTCACATGTTTTTTACATTTTTAAATTACTTTTTGTAGACCCCGAAGATAAAATAAAAAGTGTGACATTTTACGCAAAACTTTCAACGTTAACAATATACCATATCATACGTATAATTTTTCACGTACAGCTTTCAAATTGTGCACATTTTTGCGAATTGCAAATTGCACAATTTGAAGGTCCTGACTGTATACATTTCAGATTATTTTTGCAAAACTGAAAACCATTTAGTCTGGAATTTTTATTCTAGAACATTTTGAAAAACAAATTCATATCACTTTTTACAAACAAATTATGGCGCTTACTGCAGACGACATAGTTAATGAGCTTAATGTTTCATTTTGTATCATTAATTCATAACGTTAAAATAAATTCATTCATTCAGACTCTATACCATTTCAAATCGGATTTAGTGGGTGATCTTGTCAGATTTTTAATTATAACAAAGGATAAAAAGTTTATAAAATAATATAAAGTATACCTGGTGCCAATTGGTGAAAAATACCTCAACGAAATTGAAACAATGCGTCAAATGTATAATGTTACATTTGTGATAATAATAATTAATTGATTATAAATTTAAATAATTCATTATTAATGAGTCATAAATTATGACTCATAATCTATGAGTCATAGACTATCAATCATAGTGTTGCAAATTTTGGTTCAAGAAACTGGACAATACCTAGTGCACGTTAACCGGGCACATTAGTGGTGCAAATAAAATTTGGGTATTTTTATCAGCGTATAATAAACTAGTTAACAACTGGCTTTAACGCTTTACTTTGTATCATTAATGCATAACATAATAACATAAATAATAATAAAATAAAATCAAGGCGTCTGTTTCACATCTTTTTTTTGGTCAATTTTAAACCGGTGCATCTAGTAACTGGAAAATAAAAACCGGTCAAAACAGTCAAAAATACATTTTTCGAGATACCGTAAAATTACTAAAAAAAAGAGTCAACTTATAAAAAAAAATATCGTTACATTTTAACATTTACCATATCGCCCGGTATGATACCGGTTAATCAATTATCGTGTTTCCACATCTCTCGGTAATGAATAAAAAAAATTTGAAAAGGTGAAAATAATATGTTTAAAATATAACATCTTATAGTAATGCTTGTATATTACAAATCGCTAAATATATATATAAGAACCTCTTACTAAGAGGACTATGTCATAAATCAGATGACATAAACCAGTTGTTATGCAAAAATGCCCAATTGTGGGCATCTGCTGCATTTAATGCACAAAATAAATTGTGCAGATGGTGGCATTTTTGATCAGCTGTATCTCGGGATTTCAAAAACAATAACCATTTTTTCACCAAAATCATAATTTGTTTTCGTTAATATGCCGTAACTGCCACGGATTATCGCCAAACTCAACATGAGTTCAAAGTTGTAAAAATTGAGAACACCCTATGTGAACTCAGAGTGAACGCTGCTTACACTCTGTAGCTAGAACACAGAGTGTTCGCAGTCCAGTTTTTGGATTGGACCTAATTATTTATATAACGCAAAAAACAATACGGACCATAACCAGTTATCTTAACAAAGTTCGTTTATCATAACTACTTTTAAACCGAAACGTATCGCAAATTCCAATTGTCTAACCAAACATTCCACTCGATTATGTTAACAAAATTCCATTATGTTGACACTTTTTTTAAGAAAACAGTTGTCAAGATAACTGGTTGGGCGGTGTTTATCAGCCTTGTTTAATTTATTAACCATATCTGAGGGACAATGCCACCGAATAAGCCTCCTTATTAGTAAAGTCAGGATTTTTCGTTATTTTGATGACCTCGTTGCATTGAGAAAAAATGTCTCGTGGTGTGTTCTAAAGAGTGAGCAAAAATTTGGCGAAAAAATATTTCCAAAAAAATTAATCTGGTCGGTATCTCGAAAACCAGTGGTCTCAAAAAAAAATTTATACATATTTTTGAAATCCACTTGATGTGTTAAAGGAGGTGAGTGACCCTCTGTGTACAAATATGTCATGCCAAAAAAGTGATCGTAAAAGATGTTGTAGACTGTGAATTTCAATGAACTTTTTTGAAACATAATCCCGAAAGTACTATCACCACCGTTAAGACTATCACCGCTAAAACTATCACTAAAACTATGACCACCGCCCACGAAGCCATGAACTTTGCTAAAAGTCAAATCGGATATTGGATCTAGTTTTACAACTTTGATGCTATTGAGTTCTTTTTTGTTTTAAAGGTTCGTTTTAACAAGGAGCACAAGACTGTTGTCTTCGATTTTTGAAAAAATGCCTGGTAAAAAAAAAATTGCGAAAAACACTAAAAATTTTCAAATGCGCCAGATTCATGACCATGAATTTTAATGATAAAAAACAGTTATCAAAAATCGGCTTCAAACGTTTTCAGCGCCTTGCTTTAGAGCAACTATTACAGAAAAAATAAAATTTCATACCATCAAAACTACTCAAAAAATAAAAATACGGTCCGTAGAAATCATCTCCAAAAACGAACATTTTTGTGTAATAAGTGTCCCCTGTAATGGGAGTTGACAACAATTTTGTGATCGAAGATGTTTTCTTATTAAACCAGACATTAGAAAATACCATACCATCGAAATAATACAGAANAAAATTCCCTAATTTGTACCCGGTATTAATAATCAGAAAACAGCATTAAAATATCAAAAAAGCAAAAATCACTCATTTTATGGATTTTTTGGTGGAAGGTCCCCAGCCTACCTAGTTAACGGGTACCTACCTAGTTAACGGGTACGATTTTCAGATTTCAAGAAACCCGTTAACTAGGTAGGGACTGTAGTCTGTGCTAAAAAGATGCTCAAAATGAGCCCACAGACTTGAAAATACACCGGGTGCGCAGATATCGGGCACCCTGCGCTGTTATCGGGCACCCTGCGCTGTTATCGGGCACCCTGCGCATTTTTCTTGAATATATATGTGTATAAATGACCACATTTCCCGCTCGTGCTGTTATCGGGCGGGGTTTTTTCGCATATTTTTACCATATTCCGCTTCCGCCCTGAGCAGTTATCGGGCGCCCGATTAAGGCTTTTTTGTCGCGAAATCCGCCCGATAACTGCGCACCCGGTGTACTATCATGGTAGTTTTGAACATTTTAAAACAAACTTGATTTATTGGTGTAAGAAAAAAAATAACGCGTCATTTTGAAACTTTATACTGATTTTTAACACTATTTTTAAATATTTTTTACATGAACACCGTTTATGCCTGTACCAGGTACACCGACTGCGTTTTCCTAGAACATTTCCAAATAAAAAATTTCAAATTACTTTTTGTAGACCCCGAAGATAAAATAAAAAGTGTGACATTTTCGCAAAACTTTCAACGTTAACAATATACCATATCATACGTATAATTTTTCACGTACAGTCCCGGCTTTCAAATTGTGCACATTTTTTGGAAACGCACATTGCACAATTTGAAGGTCCTGACTGTATACATTTCAGATTGTTTTTGCAAAACTGAAAACCATTTAGTCTAGAATTTGTATTCTAGACCATTTTGAAAAAAAAATCATATCAGTTTTTACAAACAAATTATGGCGCTTACTGCAGACGACATAGTTAAAGAGCTTAATGTTTCATTTTGTATCATTAATTCATAACGTTAAAATAAATTCATTCATTCAGACTTTATACCATTTCAAATCGGATTTAGTGGGTGATCTTGTCAGATTTATTTTCATTGTTCTATGAGTCATAGACTATCCATCATGTAGTGTTGCAAATTTTGGTTCAAGAAACTGGACAATACCTAGTGCACATTAACCGGGCACATTAGTGGTGCAAACAAAATTTGGGCATTTTTATCAGCATATAATTGTTAACTGGCTCTAAAGCTTCATTTTGTATCATTAATGCATAACATAATAACATAAATAATAATAAAATAAAATCAAGGCGTCTGTTTCGCATCTTTTTTTGGGCCAATTTTAAACCGGTGCATCTAGTAACTGGAAAATAAAAACCGGTCAAAACAGTCAAAAATACATTTTTCGAGATACCATAAAATTACTAAAAAAAGAGTCAACTTATAAAAAAAAATATCGTTACATTTTAACATTTACCATATCGCCCGGTATGATACCGGTTAATCAATTATCGTCTTTCCACTTCTCTCGGTGATGAATATAAAAAATTTGAAAATGTGAAAATAATATGTTTAAATTATAACATCTTATAGTAATGCTTGTATATTACAAATTGCTAAATATATATAAGAACCGCTTATTAAGAGAACTATGTCATAAATCAGATGACATAAACCAGTTGTTATGCAAAAATGCTCAATTGTGGGCATCTGCTACATTCCATGAAAAAAATAAATTATGCAGCTGGTGGCATTTTTGATCAGCTGTATCTCGGGATTTCAAAAACTATAACCATTTTTTTCCCAAAATCATAATTTTTTTTCGTTAACTCCCAGGGGGAAGTGCGTGTATATAAACACACGACTTGTTTTTTTGTCGATTTAAGGCCTATAGAGGCCCCGTAGGTCAAAACGAGTATTGCTGACCCTCCTCAACTTTTCGAAAAAATTATATTGACGGTATTTTTTTGCGTAGGTTGGAGATTTCAAACAGCTCTCTAGGGGGCCCTGGTGGCCCAAATCAATTTCTGAAAAGTCAGATCGACGTAGTTTGACGAGCTCTACAACTTGGCTTCACCAGTTTTTTTGAATTGTTGTGATTTTTTCAAGTGCGTGTTTATATACACATATTTTCCCCTACGGGTTCCCAAAAACTCCTTCCCCCTGAGAATTAATATGCCGTGACTGTGACGGATTATCGCCAAATTAAACATCAGTTCAAAATTGTAAAAATTGCGAACACCCTGTGTGAACTCAAAGTGAACGCTGCGTACACTCTGTAGCTAGAACACAGAGTGTTCGCAATCCATTTTTTTGGATTAGAACCAGATAGTTATATAACACAAAAAAACAATACACACCATAAGCAGTTATCTTAACACTACTTATCTTAACAAAACTCGTTTATCTTAACTATTTTTAAACCGAAACGTATCACAAATTCCAATTGTCTAACCGAACATCCCAATTATGTTAACAAAATTCCATTATGTTGACTCTTTTTAAAGAAAACAGTTGTCAAGATAACTGGTTGGGTGGTGTTTACTAGCAATTAAAACTAGCAATTAAACATGCCTCGTCGTATTGAGAAAAATATCGCTCGTGGTGTGTTCTATCGTTTGAGCACAAATTTGGCGAAAAAATATTTTCAACAAAATTAATCCGGCCGGTCTCTCGAAAACCAGTGGTCCCAAAAAATTATACACATTTTTGAAATCCTCTGGGTGTATTCAAAAATAATTGAAAAACAAAATTTGACTTTTGAGTTCAGTGCCTCCATATTTTCATGAGTTAAAAAATAAAAATATAGGGTTTATTATTATAATTAAGGGTAAATATTTTATTACGAAAGGTAAAGTAAATTAAGAGAGAGAGTGCGGGATAACTGCGCAGGGCACACGTGGAATAGTTTTTAGAAACAAGACTGCTGTATAACAGCAAGAGCGGCCAACCAGCCGGATAAGTATGCAGGGGTATATACTTCATCTTATTTTGAAGTTTACTTTACGTTGTATTTGGAGCAATATTTTCGCGAAAAGTACTCTTAATTGACAACTTCTCGTACATGTCTCCTAATCTTCATAAAAAACATGTAGAAAATGCGTTGTCTGTCAGAACCTGTGAGATTAAAAGAAGGCTAAATACCATTATGAGTTGACTTGCTATCACCAGAACGATGAAAATAGAACGTTTGAAATAAAACAAAACGTTTTCTTTCAGTAATTTTTTATTACAAGACCGACAACGACCGCATTGAGAGCGATAAACATAGAAATTCAAAATTTTAATGTCAAGAAATTGATGCCTGAATTTTCAACCCGTGATTTCTCTTGGGCACACCTGTTCCCAAAGACGAAAATTGGAAACTTTATCCGTCGTAGGGGATCAACGTTTTTTGAATTCCACGATTGGGGATCATTAAGGTCAACCGAATAACCGGTAAAACAGTATTTTTGGTGATTACTTACCAAGTTCTTCTTGAAACTTTTGGAGCTCTACATTTTGACCAAAATAGTGTTTCTTAAAAAGTTTCACCCAGAGGTTATTTAACTCGCAAGGGGAACACGACTTGGTTGTTCGTCGATTTAAGGCATAAGGAGGCCCCGTAGGGCATTATTGGTATTGCTGACCCCCCCCTCAACTTTTCGAGAAAATTCCATTGGCGGTATTTTTTTGCGGAGGTTGGATATTTCAAACAGCTCTCTAGGGAGCCCTGGTGGCCCACATAAATTTCTGAATAGTCAGGTAGACGTAGTTTGACAAACTCTACAACTTGGCTTTCCCAATTTTACCAGAATTAATGCGAACTATTGTGAATTTTTAAGTGTGTGCATACGTGCACACAATTTCCCCCTATGAGTTATCGAAAATGCCTTTCCCCTGAGAGTTAACCCGACGAAAACACTCTTTAATCTGATACAATCTAATTGATTTGGATAGTGTCAAAAAAAACTTGAAATAACCTGGTATCCTGTATTTTTAGGTACCGCAGGATTTAGGAGAAGACATTTTTTGACGAAATTCTATAACTATTGGACCAACAGTATTGGTTTGAAACAAAGACATTTTACAAATATAGTAAGTTTATTTATTAAATTCTGGAGAACGAAATATGATTCGTTTGCAGTTATTTTCTGTCAGATTTACGCCGACCATTTCATCAAGTAGCATTGTTTCGGCTGTTTTCATTTTTTTTGTTTATTTGTTGTCACTTTATCGTTATTTTTTGTCATCTTTTTGCATGTTTTTTGATCCCTTATTCTCAAAGTGCGAGTCTTTCAAATGTTTCATTTGAACAGTCAGATAAAGATATTTATAGAAGTGAGAACATACATATTATAAAGTATAAAATATCAACGGGTGCGAGGTTTAGTGGCAGCATTTTGTTTTTTGAAATTTACCCGTTAACTGCGCACCATGTGTATATTTTAATTACCAAGTTATTTGGCTTAATAGTGAAGTTTTTTTAATATATCTTTAGGTTACATCAGGGCAATAACTTTGGCTCAGTTTAGCTCATGTGAGCCAAAAAAAAGTTTTGGCTTAGGTAAGCTTAGCTCATGTAAGTAAAAATATACTTCGGCTTCGCTTACCTTATGTGAGCCAAAAAAAGGGTTTGGCTTAACTTAGCTAAACTGATGAGAGCCAAAAAAAGTTTTGGCTTAACTTGGCTTAGCATTATTTTTTTCATTTTTTTTTTGTTAATTTGTTGTCACTTTCTCGTTATTTTTTGTCATCTTCTTGGATGTTTTATTGATCCCTGCACTGATCCTTAAGGTAGGGTAGCTTATAATGTTTCATTTGAACAGTCACATAAAGATATTTAAAGGAGGTTTAGTGGCAACATTTTTTTTTTGGAAACTTACCCTGTTAACTGCGCACCATGTGTATGTTGTGATTAACAAGTTATTTGGCTAAATAGTGAAGTTTTTAATATATCTTTAGGTTACATCATGGCAATATACTTTGGCTTAGCTTAGCTCATGTGAGGCAACAAAAAAAATAGTTTCGGGTTATTTAAGCTTAGCTAATGTGAGAAAAATATACTTTGGCTAAGCTTGGCTTAGACAACGTAAGCTAAGCTTAGCCAAGGTTAGCCATGGCTTATATGAGCTGCGTGCCGAGCCGTGGGTTACATAATTTTTAGATTAACTTGCAAAGAAATTGTATCAGAAAGTAGAATCTTTAAAAAAATAAGAAATGAGTTCCATTTGTTAAATAAATTTTGGGTAATTATTATCACATAAACCGGGGTGTATTACACCCCTTGAGTAATTATCCGGATACCTGCACGATTAAATACTGGATAACTGCACAGGATGCCGGATAACAACACGATCAGAAATTTTAATTTAAAATAAATAAATAAAGAACCAATAAATAGCTCGAATCTGATTATTACATTTGTATACAGTCCTGACCTTTAAATTGTGCAATTTTCGTTTTCAAAAAGCGTGCACAATTTGGCAGTCGTGCACAATTTGGAAGTCCTGCACAATTTTGGCAGTCGTGAACAATTTGTCTGCTAGGCCAAAAAATGCACACTTTTAAGGTCGTTTGCTAAAACATCGCTCTGAAAAAGTGCACAATGTGAGGCAGTTGTGCACAATTCGAGGGTGCACAATTTGAAAGTCGGGACTGTATCATATTCAGACACTTTATATGCGGATTAAATATAAAGCATTTATTATAATTATCTTCCTTACTTGAACCGGATACACGGATCAATGCTCACCCTGGATTTGTTCTAATTGTTTCATTTTAACACTAGGCATAATTTTTAATTTAATTAAATTCAATATATTAATTAATTCCAGTAAACTGTTTTGAACACATTAAAAATAGATTTTTTGACTTCACAGCAGAGATCCGAAAGTTTTGTTTTTAATTTCAGAACAGAACAGAACACTCGTTCTATTTTGTGATGGTTCTGCAACTTTCGTGAGATGACAATAGAACGTCTTTAACAGTCATGCGCATATTGGGTAGTTAGCTACCCGTTTTCACTTTATTTCTAAATAAAAAGAGAACGGCGTGTGATAATGAAAAACGGACAACGGATTTGGAATCAAAAAAAAATTGTTACGTTTTTACATGGTATAAAAATATTTTTTTTAGAAATTGTTTTTACGTTTGGGTCCGTGGAGGACGAGGGTTAAAGTTGAAAATCACCCCAGTGAGAGAAGAAGAACAGGGCTCCAAAATAAAATAAAAATAAAAAAAATCCGTTCATTATTTGGCTCACTAGAGCAAATTGGGTAACTAGCTACCCCAAATGCGCATGACTGTTAAAATAAGTTATTTTTCTCTCGAGTCACAAAAATCTCTCTGTTTAGTGTTTCATTCTGACATGATTTTTTTTAATAGTTGAGTATTTAAAGACATTGTAAGTACTCAAAATTCGGGTAAACAGTAGACATAGGGGTGAGCTGTGCATAAAACCCGTGAACACTTTTGCTTATCATTGGGCTATAAAAAAGTAAATAAGCATCCTTTGAACTCTTTCAAAAACTTTTGCGAGATAAAATGCATAAATGATGCATGAAATATCATACTTACAACTTCCCTGGTGACTGTTAGAGAGATACTCGTTTCGAAATAAACCTTTTAAGAGTTTTAAGCGTAGCGTTAAGACGCATATGATGCATATGCTATACGGTTTCAATTTTGACATCCAAAATTATTGCATTTGAAGGAGTAAAATATAACATAAAATTCGCGTAATCTTTAAGTTACATTTTTAAAATATATCAAAATATATATTCTTAAATGATATACAAAAGGAGCGCCAAGTAAGGGTGGTTTTTCGTGTTTTCCAAACCTACCCTTACTTGGCGCCCCCTACTTCTACTTGGCATTAAACTTATATATGAATAGGAAAATCATTATATAGAGCAAAAAGATTTGCTTTGGGGGCCTTTACCGACTTTTATTTGGCGGAACCTTACTTTGTGTCATAAAATTTTCGTAAAGAAACCTATCCTTACTTGGCGTTTCTACCCTTGCTTGGCGTGTCCTTACTTGACGCTCTCCCTGTAAGTTATATCGCATACAGTATGGACCATGATATGGCACTCTAAACTAATTGTACACATAATAAGAGGCATAAAAAGATTAAAATCGGTTACCGTATGTCACATTCTGGTTCATCGGCAATGAATCTTATCAACAAATAACCGTGATAGCCATACAAACCAAACTCACCACCTACCTTTTTTTAAGTCACAGTCAGTTTTACGCCTACGCACTATCTGCTTAAAGAAACAGTTTCGCCTATCTGCTTACAGGGAACGCAGAAATGAAAGTGATACAATTTCTTGAAGCAGGCAATGCGTAGGCGTCAAAACTGACTGTTACTTTAAGCAGGCAGTGCGTAGGCGGACAAACAGACCGTTACTTTAAGCAGGTAGGTGGTTGACAAGAACTCTATCGAAGATGATTATTTCGCCAAGCAACAATTAAAAAATATATATAAACTAATAATTAAAATATATTGTGAGGTCCTTATTTGGCGACCTGCTGTATCATAATTTTAATTGAATGAACACATGTTGAGTGTCATCAAACAGCTTCAAAATCCTGAACAAACAATTACATTGTATTTGGGCATATTACAACATTCGATTCAAAATTGACAACAGTATTAAAAACAATATCAGAGTAGTTTTGTTTCATTTTTACAGTTTTAAAACAATTAATTAGATTATTTCTTAGGGGGAAGAAGTTTTTNAAAAAACTGATAAAGCCAAGTTGTAGAGCTCGTCAAACTACGTCGATTTGACTATTCAGAAATTGATTTGGGCCACCAGGGCCCACTTGAGAGATGTTTGAAATCTCCAACCTACGCAAAAAATAACACCGTCAATCGAATTTTCTCGAAAAGTTGAGGGGGGGTCACCAATACCGGTTTGCCCAACGGGGCCTCCATATGCCTTAAATCGACGAAAAAAACACGTTGCGTGTCTATTTACACGCACTTCCCCCGGGAGTTAATACTAAAATCAAAACAAAGGTGTTTATGCCATTAAATTTTGTAAATTTTGTTTAATTTTGTTAAGGACCGGTCAGTCGATTTTTGGTCAGTCGAATTTTCGGGTTTAGTTTCTACACAACATGACTGACTGGTCCTTTAACTGCAACAATAAAGGGAATATATCTTTTTTTTTCAATTACACCACCTAACCAGTTATCTTAACAACTGTTTTACAAAAAAAGGGTTAACATAATTGAATCTGAAAAAATAAATAGGTAGGGCGTTTGGTGAGTTAGTTAGTAATCGCGATACGCTTTCGTTCAAAAAGTGTTAAGATTCACTCAATTTGGTTAAGATAACCGGTGTTACCATAACCGGTTAAGGGTGTATTTCATTCCGATAATTTTTCTTTCTTGGATAAAAATTATTCTTTCCATGTAAAATTTTTATCCATTCATAAAAAATGAAACAATTGTTTTTACTCATACAGTCAGGGGTTTCTCGATGTGCATTTTCGATTTCCGAAAAAATGAACATCGAGAAGGATTTTTTCAAAACATCAACCTAGAAAAAGTGGACATCGAGAGGTTTATTTGAAAAAAAAATGGTCTGAAAAAAGATGCACATCGAGAGGTATTTACAAGTTTTCGTGAAAAAGTGCACATCGAGAGAGACATGCACATCGAAAGAGTGCACATCGAGAGACCCCTGACTGTATATTAAACCTAGTTTGACCATAATAATAAACAATTTTGATGATACATACAAAGTATAGTCAGGGCTCTCTAGATGTGTATGTCTCTATAGATGTGCGCTTTTTTAGGATAATTTTTATGATTGTGTTTTTGATAAGAATTCGATTACTACATTCGAAAATCATTCAACGAACCAAAAGTGTCTCTTTAGAACAATATCTCTCTTAATGTGCATATCTCACTAGATGTGAACATCTTTCTAAATGTGCATATCTCTCTTGAAGTACACATTTTTTTACTAAATCGAAAATGCACATCTCGAGACCCCTGGCTGTATTTATATGTACATGTGACATATCATATGTATCATAAATTTTGTTACTAGATCATCATGAAAACACAATTTGTTATATATATAATCAGCGGCTTGATACTTTATATGTTGCATTTTTATGATATAATATAATTATTAATTCAAGTACTCCTATCATCAGGAGGCACAAGAAATTTCATGGGTGCTGTATATTTTCGTTAGATTTTTTTTTACCGCAAAAAAAAATATTTGTGATTTTATTTCCATTTCCAGATTTCGCCTTTATCTATTTTTGCTTAAATTATAAAGACCACATGTGGCCACATGGTTCTTTTTGCTTCTAGGTTATTTCATGTGTTTTTATATCGTTACATCAACGCTTAATGCAGAATCTTCACATTTTCAGGTTTCATTTGGACATAATTTTAACATAATTTTAATATAATTTTAACATAATTTTTGTTTATCACTTATAAAATCATACTTGAATACGACTATGCTACTAATATGAATGAAACATTTTTTATCGTTATATTATCTAAATAATATATAATTAATAAATATCAGGGTATATCATATGGAGAAGAATATCAAGGTTTTCTAGCTACATTTTGACACGAATTTTAGTACAAAGCATGAATTTTATTTATGTGTCCTAAATTATGACCATTTTTTTGGATTAATTGGGGCCTTGCTTTAGAAGATGACGTTATATTTTTCAAAACCAACTGTATTTTTTTTTTAATTTCGCATCAACCTTCAAATAATCAACACATAATTTGCAATTTTCGGATTTATTTTTAAGGCTTTTAAATTATTAAAATTATATTGTCTTATTATATTGTCTTATTTTCATAAATATGTAGTTTACATAGTTTTTTTTTAATTTTTCTTGTCGATAATTTCGAACCATGAAAATTACGTACATAGAAGAATAAAAGTAGAGATCTAACTGGTAGAAAATGAATTGTTACATTTTGACATATTCTGCGAAACAACGTGTTCTTCAAACTTATTAACATACGGTATAATTTATACTGCTGATGCCATTATCGGTTCAAATCCCGCAGTCAGAAATAACTCCGGGCCGCTTGGAAATAAAAAATATTATTGGGTATATTTGGCATCTTCAAATTAAATTTCGAAAAAATATAGGACGCTTCATAACGTGTTGAGGCTTCGTACCTTATTTTTCATTATTATCGAGGCTGACTACGGAACTGAGTTACATGTAGCATTATGTTACATAATTTATGTATCAAAAATTATTTGGGCATATTATAACATTTTTGAATCATTCAAACATGTTCATTCCACGAAATCATTTTAGTTTTGTTTCATTTTCACAGTTTTAAAACAATTAATTAGATTAATACTAAAATTTACAAAAGGTGATTATTATACAATGTATTATATAATAATATATAGTTTATATACTACAGTCCTCGTCCCCGAAACGGGTGGTTTTTTTTGGATTTTTCCAATGACCCCGAAACGGGTGGTTTTTCAGGTAATTATGACAAAAATTATGCCCAAAAAACCGACAATGCAAACGTCTATGACAGATTTTTGTATACAAAAAAAATAAAGGTGTCATGGTTGCTTCACTTGGGACGAATACTGTACTTTAGTGTTATTTAAAGTCATTTCAAATACTAAATAGCAAAAATATGAAAGAATTAAAATTTTTAACGTTTAAAATCACTGATGTCCCCGAAACGGGTGGTTGTCCCCGAACGGGTGATTTTTTTCTCAAAGAAAACCACCCGTTTCGAGGACGAGGACTGTACATCAAATCACATATAAATCGTGGGATATAATAATTTGTTACATTTTGACATATTGTCGGAAAGAATACGAGAATAATTTAAGATTACACCCTAGGCGCCATTATCAGGTCAAATCCCGCAGTATGAAATTATTTGATTACGTCTTGTTAGGGTACCCTTAAGAAGATACCGGCGCAAGGCGTATGGTTTTTGTCTAGAAAAATGTGACTCCAAATTTTAAACAAAAATTTATTTTTCTTCTTTCTGTGTAGAATTTTTATCCATTCATAAACATGAAACAATTGTTCTTGCTCATGTATTAAACCTAGTACTTCCATAATAATAAAAAAATTTAATACGTAATACATATAAGGTATAGTCAGAGGTCTCTAGATGTGCATGAGCATGTCTCTATAGATGTGCGTTTTTTTTAGGAAAATTGGTATGATACTGTTTTTGAGAAGAATCTGAAATTCGTATTATACTTCATTTGTTAAATTATTTAACGAACCAAAAGTGTCTCTCTAGAACAATGTCTCTCTAGATGTGCACGTTTTTTTTTCTAAATCGAAAATGCACATCTCGAGACACCTGGTTGTATTTATATGTACATGTGACATATCATATTTATCATACATTTAATTAATTGATGATCCTGAAAGCAAGATTTGTTAGACATATAATAAACGCCATATTAAAACATTGAAAAAGTCTATATTATCATAATTGAAACAGACTATGGTACTACTTTATATGTTGCATTTTTATGATATAATACAATTATTAATCAAAGTACTCCTATTATATGTTGCATTTTTATGATATAATATAATTATTAATTAAAGTACTCCTATTCATCAGGAGGTACAATATATTTTATGGCTGCTGTATATTTGCGTTGGATTTTTTTTTTCCGCAAACCACATATTTGTGATTTCTTGTCATTTCCAGATTTCCCTATTATCTATTTTTGCCCAAATTAGACAGACCACGTGGTTTTATTTGCTTCTAGGTTATTTCATGTGTTTTTATATCGTTAAATCAACTCAAACGGCAGAATCTATACATTTTCTAGTTTCATTTTGACATAATTTTAACATAATTTTAACATAATTTTAACATAATTTTATCATAATTTTAACATAATTTTAACATAATTTTAACATAATTTTAACATAATTTTAACATAATTTTAACATAATTTTAAGATAAGTTTGACAAAACATCAAATATTTGAGCAGCTTGGGGCAGTTATTACGTGACCAAGGAACTTTTTCCCGGAATTACAAAGACGCATGGCATTTCTTAAAGCAGGTAGAGCGTAGGTTAAATCGAAAAACTTTACTAGAAGCCTTCTTACCCTAATACGCCTCGAATATGACTCAACTTGAACTAACTTTTAAAAATTACTTGTTCATGATACTAAGATTGATCTAAAAACTATAACCACTTTTAATTTGTATAATTCGGATAAGTATTTAGATGAAAAATGGCCAATTGTGGTCATCTGCTACGTTCAATGCACAAAATCAGTTGTGCCGACAATTGAATTTTTGTCTTTCACTTATAAAATCATACTTATGGAATCTGACTACGCAACTAATATAAATGAAACATTTTGTATCGTTATACAATTTGTATCGTTATACGTATTATCTAACTAAATTCGTATATTATATAATATGTATAGTTAATAATATCATGGTATATCAAATGGAGAAAAATATTTTTTTTAACTCGCATTAACCTTCAAACACATAATTTGCAATTTTCGCATATAATTTTAAGGCTTTTAATTAAGGCTTTTAATTTAAGGCTTTTAATTAAGGCTTTTAAATTAAATTATTAAAATGAAAAAATTGAAAAATACATTCATTTTATTGTACATCGTCAGAAGCGAGTGCACATTTAAATATTGTTTAATTTGCATACATATGTAGTTTGCATACTTTTTTTTAATGTTTTCATTTCGATAATTTCTAAGTAGAAAAATTAATCACGCTGTTTAATTCGAGCTGAAAAAACTTAAACATTTTATTTTCAACCTACGCATTTTCATAACGCATTTTCATAACGTTTCCACATTACCTACGATTTAAATGGACATTTTTTCTTTTATTAAAGAAGACACGTACATAGAAGAAAAATCGGCGAGATCTAACTGGTAGAAAATGAATTGTTACATTTTGACATATTATGCGAAACATAATGTGATCTTCAAATTTATTAACATTAT